>JAHZMW010004346.1:0-34547 GCA_027743745.1 Alloscopus bannaensis | reverse complement strand
TTTTACTAATTAAACTGTTAATGTGGGTGAGACGATATGTCTGTAAGAACAGCTAATGAGTATGATGTATATGATGCTCTGTTTGGTTGAAGACAATATCTGAATAAATCTGAATCTGAAGTAGACATTAGCATAATTAGTGTGTGTAGTTAGTATAACATCATTATATGTCAAACCTTACCATTTACGTGTTTACTATGTACAAGTTAAAATTGTAAACAATGCGCAGTATGTTTCTATACAAGTGGTTTTCAGACTCCAAGCTACTTCTGCATGAAAGAGAATCATTTTACATTCAGAGTCAACCTTTGATTGAGTTGTGGAAAGGCTTGTTAAAATGAATTTCCTTGCTATGCTTGATTCGCGATTTTTCATTACGCGAAGAGTTTGAGAGCTGTCTCTTGTCTATGGTTGTGCATAGGGTCGTGATGTGTGGTCGTGGTCATGATGAGACATTGAAAAATTATGGTGTGGTGATAGAGACAATGCTCGTATTACGTAATAACTTCACAATCTGCAGTTGATTTGTGAAGATGCGAGAGAACATCTGACGATGTGGTCTTCGATCAAACTGATCTCAATTCTCTACCACATAACCATTGATTTAAAGATTCACAGTTTGTGAGGCCGTCTGAATCCTAAAAAGATCTTCCTTGGTCACAAAGCGTGTAAATAAAAAGTAAGGTCCGTAAAATGCTTTCTCATCATGACGCGGAATCTTTTTTGAACAATGTGCTCAAGTTTCCAAACTGGAAAGACGTCTTGGAGCGAGACAAACTTGAATTTCTTAAGCAATTGGTGCCATACTATGCGCATCGTTTGCCTTATCATGTAAGTTGACGTTAGCGTTTGATATTTGGATGACGTAGACAGCTACAATGCCCTTTACCAGAGCATTTGTTTTTTCATGGTTTCATGCGTTTGCACCTAATGTATATATATGATATGTGCTTGTGTGCAGAATGTGTTCATGGCTAGCACACCAACTCCCGAAAGACATGTAATCACGGAGCAAGAAGTTATTCACGACTGTCTCAATGGACTGGGAGGGGCTTGCGTCACCGAGAATCCATTTCTGACAATGCTCCTCCAGGCCCTCAAATTCAACGCTTACATGGTCCCCAGCTTCGTTCATGGACCCGGAAATATTCCAGATAATCACGTCATTTGTGCCGTAGAGCTGAGTCCTGGAGAAAAGTACATTCTGGACCTTGGAGTAGCGTTACCATTCGAGAAACCAGTGCCAATGCACTCTCTTCCCCTCACGCAAATTGCCGGAGGCCTTCGTTACAAATATAGACCGGCCGAGGATAGGGACGGTGTATTTTACAGGGTGCAAATGGACGGCTCTTTGTACGGTGAAAAATATGTGCGTGATCAACTACTCAATTCTCTAATTATGACACACACATACTGATCTTTCCGGGTTTTCCTTTGACAGCAAGATGAAAACTTTGAGTTTGTCAGGCACGAGTTTACAATGACACCTCAACCCTTCAGTTTTTTCACTGCCTCACTCGACAAACTTTTTAAAGATGTCAACTATTCGATATTTCTTCGCTATCCTTATCTGTTCAGATATTTCGAGGAGGACAGCTCAGGAAATCTCGTAGAAAAGCCGAGCACGGTCGGAAGTAGGAGTTGGATCATCGTGCGGGGACTATCTGTACTTATTGGGACGAACAAGACAAGGCTTGTGAAGCATTACCAGACATACGACGAGGTCAAGCCTGTGATATTCAAGTACTTCCCTGAACTCCCAAAGGAGAAAGTGGAGGCTGCTTTTAAGACGTGGAATGACAGCGTTCCACAATTTGGATATTTTAAGGCAAAGTAATAATTGAGTACTTACTCGTAAATTACTTGTGGTAGTTAGTCGTTGGGAATCCCAACTTGGGATAATAAATTAGCTTAAGTAAAATTGCTAAATCAGCATAGATTGACTGAAGGAGTGCTGCATTAAATGATGTTTATGAAGAATGGCTTAATACAACATTCATAAAACAGCCATGCAGACGTTAGTTATAATCTTGACAGCTCAATTAAAGGGAAATGCTGCACTTGATTTTCCGAGAATTACTTATGGACCGCATTGTTTTCATGGTCGGGTTAAAAGTGCTTTCGTGATCGTGATACCATCTATTTCAGGTTGACTGTGTAGTGTTTTCCGTTTTGTCCTTCAACTCGTAAAAACCTCCAATCAAGTAGAAATGACATTGTATTGTGTGATGGATATTATTGAGGCTCAAACCTGTGAAATTGCATGGACATACTCCGTTGTGGACAAAGTATATAAGTAGGTATACAAAATGTACGATACTTCTTATGTATGTTGAGTTCCCTAGAGATTCACGTCTGTCAAGCATCCTGACTTTATTTGCATCAATTGCATGCAAGCCTAATAATGATAATAGTGTGCTGAAATCGACACATCATCTGCTTTCCTCATCTCATCGCTGGTTTGTAGTAGGTACGCAAAACATAATCTTTATTACGATTAAAATTTTGATCAAGGCGTTCCTTAGAATAGGTACAGTCAGGCATAGACGAAAATGTTATCACCTGAAGATGCAGAAAAATTTCTGCACAATGTGCTACGTTTTAAGGATTGGAAAGATGTTTTGAGTCAAGGCAAGCTTCAATTTCTCAAGAAGCTGGTGCCGTACTTCGCGCACAGACTTGCTTTTAATGTAAGTACGTAGCAAGGCTTCCATAAACATATAAGGATACAATTGACGGCATTTTCTTGTTAATAAAATCAATCGGACCGCTTTCCTTTTTCAAAAGAATGTTCTCATGTCAGCCACACCTCCGGAGGAGAGGCGTGTCCCAATCGAGACGGAAATCATTTGGGATTGTTTGGCGGGATTGGGAGGTGCGTGCATAGTGCAAAACACGTTCCTTACTCTCCTCCTCCAAGCGTTGGGATTCGATGCATACATCACTTCCGGCTTTGTCCATGGCTCCGAAAATCATCCAGACAATCATGTCATTTGCGCCGTAAACTTTAGCGCAGAAGAAAAGTATCTCTTGGATTTAGGCGTGGGATTACCATTTGCCGAGCCAATTGCTATGCATCAACTTCCTCAAACTTATGTTTCAGCAGGAGCCCGTTACAAGTACAAAAAGGCTGAGGATAAGGCTGACGTTTTCTATCGAGTTCAGATGGATGGAGCTCTACGTGGAAAGGAATACGTAAGTTGCAAGCACTTAAAATAGTGTCATTTTTTATTTAGTTTCCGTAATGCAAGTGATTAATTGTGGTCTTTGTTTGGGTCAGGATGACAAGGACTTTGAGTACGTTCGATACGAGTACACGATGACTCCACAATCCAACACCCTGTTCCAAGCAACTCTTCGCTCTGTCTTTACGGATGCGGACACCTCAATCTTTCTCCAGCTTCCTTTCATGTTCCGCTACTTTGAGGAAGATAATTCCGGCAACCTGGTCGACGAGGCGAATGTTGATGGGGACAGGAAGTGGATTCTTATTTTCGGGGTGTCTGTCATTATCGCAACGGATAAGACTAAGGAGGTCAAGAATTACGAGACCTACGACGAGGTGAAGCCGGTCATCAAAAAGCATTTTCCCCAGTTTCCGACGGAAAAATTGGAGGCGGCCTTTCTCGCATGGAATGAATGTGCTTCAAAAGCAGGATCTTTTAAGTCTGCATGATAATCCCTGCTGCAGAATTTGAATTTATTATAGGAAATAAATATTTGTAATGTCGTAACCGGTTGTATATTATGCATTTGGCTTGGCGACTTTTCATTGTTTGTTTGTCACTCAACCCAACTTAATGACATGAGAATCACTAATAATTTCGGGAACGTGAGCAGTGACGAGACTTGACGAAGAGTGAAGAATTTCACTGTTCATTAAACCTGAACCGTTCGCATAATTGTACTGTTATTGACGCTATAATATTATCTTCATCATGTTTGCAAAATATCACATTACGATCTGTCAGTGATCTGATCTGTTAATTGAACATAAATACATGCACCAAAAAAAAAGTGTTAATCTCACGATTTCTAACTTTCCATCATCCCGCAACAATCCAAACTATCTATTGGCTGGTCACTTTTATTTTATAATCCATTTTATTGCTTAATTAAGCGTAAAAAGTGAGACGGATAGTTTACATCAATGCATCGGTGTGTATGTGTATATATGGAAGACATTACATGCCTATACGTCTACGGCATGCATTGGAATTTGCAGTTAGCGAGACAGAAATGCACAACTCGCTCCAGTCTGCTCCCTTGGATTACAACGTGCTTGCATTGCTCGTGGATTGAGTTACGCTTATTTCGGCTGAACTGTCAAGTGGCCCGTTAGCTCAGCTGGTTAGAGCGTGGTGCTAATAACGCCAAGGTCGCGGGTTCGATCCCCTCACGGGCCAAGTTTTTTGCTCACTTTTTCATTTATAGTATCGATCATAGTCTTTCTAAAGCATACGTAATAACGTATTTTATTTTACATCTCTGCCGTCGTGGTGTTTTGGGAATTATCTAGTCAGCTTACAAATTTTTCTTAATAACTTCTTACCGTGTATTTACGGGATAAAGGATTCACATGAAGGAAATGATATAAAGCGTTTTTAGAATATTTTCATGGCGTAATGAACAATGTGTAGTGAGACCGGCGTGAAGAATGTGGACGTAAGTGAATAAAATGCTTGCAGGCGACTTACGTGAGTGAACCGGGGTTTTATATCCTGGGGATTTTCCATGAAACATAATAATAATAACTTTTTAAAATGGATGGTTTGAGAATTGTAGGGTGAACTGCCTTATGGTTTTGTTACTTGGTAGAAAACATTCACTGACGGTACTTGGTAAGCCTCACAGAAGTTAAAAGTGCTACTATTTGTGACAATAAGATAAAAATAGTTATCCAATTTTCCAGCCTTCAATTTTTAGATTACATGGTAAAATAGAAAGCCACAAACCACACGACTTCATAATCTTCCCATTTAATGTATCGGTAAGTATTCTTGAGTCGTCACTCGTATTTAATGAGAAGGCGGTGATATTCGATGCAGTTCGAGTTTGGGTCTACAATGATTATGCCACAATTTGTATGTGACTTAATGTTCCTCGTCTCTACAAGACTCGTCTCTACTTCTTTGCACTGGATTCAGTCATCAAAATCATAACGATAGTTTATTTTGTTACTTCTCTCATTCCTTAAGTTTCCACTACCTATTCTACAAGCCCTATAAAAGCCAAAAATCCTAAGCTCGAACATTGTCAACAAGTTATCATCACATACAAAATCATAATATTGGTACATAATTACAACCTGATTACACTGGTTTACGTGTCTTGCATGAAACGATTTTTAGATCAGTACAAAATATTCCGTGTCACACTCAACAAAAGGAGGATGAATACAGTACAATATAGTCGAAGCCTGTAACATCATAATTGTGCCTGTAATAAACAGTGGTATTCGTCGCAATGTCCCTTTGTCATCCAGCAATATGAATCGTTAAGACAGAGCATTTCTGTCACTAAATATGAACAAGCTTCGGGAAGTTTTTATCATTTGGCATTTGCTGCAACAAAAAAAAACAAGTTTTTCCTGAGTCACAAAAATATACTATACACGTACAGACACGGTCATGAAATCACCAGGAAGATGCAAGAATTGTTTTATAGCGTAAAGCAAAGTGTTTAAAAACCAAGAACAAGACATTTATATACGGTTCTCTATAAACTGATAGCAGTTGAAATCAACGGATGAGAAGATGAAAAATAGAAAAACGAAGGAGACAGATAAGGTGGAAAGGTAGAACGATGATAATACTGCACCACCATTGTTTCTACAGTCCTTTGGGTCAAGGAAACGAATCCGTCCTTCGACAGCTTGGATGACGGGACTTTTGTACTTCAAATATTCGATAAGCATGTCTGAATCCAGGATTCCTACACATGTATTTCATTAGTTGGAGGATGTATGAACAAATATTGCATTTCCGCCTTCCCAGAAACATTTTGGAGTTAAACATAAAAAACTATACCTGAAAGATGGTGGGCTATTGCACGGTCCCTCAAAACATAAAATCCATCTCCTCCGGTGGCGATGTAGGTGGGCACTGCCACCTTGTAAATCTCGTCATTTTTCAAATCCACGTACGTAGGCTCACGACACTCTTTGCACAAAACTTTTAGGCTTCTAACACGAGATCCATCGGGCTGCATCATGTCATACACCACTTTTATGCCTACGATTAAAATTCGTTTGAATCAGAATCAGTATGTTCTCAGGTTCATTTGTTATGTGATTACAACTTTGTACCGGAAACTTGAAGAAACTTTCCCGCAAGGCGGAATCCTTTCGGATCGTAGTCTTTCACAGCGTACTCAAACGCAGCACGCAAGTCGATTCCTTTAATCTCAAGAAGGTCAATCGTATTTTGGAAAGGAAGCACTTGAAGAATGTCCTCCATGCTGATGCTACCCCCTTTGGCTGTCTCGTCAATGGAGCCGCGGATTCCTCCAGAGTTCATAATGGCCATTGTGACTTCACTCCAGTACTTGTCGTCGGAAAATTTGAGGTTCTTTTGTGGACGTCCATAAAAATCACGCGAGAAATAAATATTGTGTCTCCTTTTTCGACATCCTTCAATCAAAAAAATGATGTGCAAGGAAATACGTTAATGCGCATACCATGAAGACCATCGCGTCTGCAATGAAGTTTCCCAGATTGCACTCCCGAAGCCGACATTCCTCCGCTTTCCCATTGAGAAAGACTCGAGTCCGACCCACCTCCTTCTTTGTCAACTCCGTCACATTTTGCCCCCACTCGTTGACTCGTCTCAGCAGAGCCTCGTCTTGCGGCACACTTCCGTCCAAAAGGATCGGGTTTCCCTCAGCCTGTACGAGCTCCCCTTCCGAGTCAAATGTGAGGTTCAAGTAGCCCAAATACTTGCCAAACGCGTATGCTTGGACAACAGGCACTTTTCGGTGTGTTCCCACCTGCTCTACCATGAAGGGATAAGGTCCCAAAGGTTTCTCAATATCTGGAGGAGTTCCGCTATATAAGAACGTGTTGGTGTGACCACCAACAACGGCGTCAATGAGAGGGACCCCAGCTGCCACTTTTTGGTCCACGTCGAAACCCCCGTGACCCAGGGCAATGAGTATTTTCACCCCGCTTGAGTACAGTCGCTCAGACTCTTCTCTAATCGCTTGGACCACGTCGGTAAATTTTAATCGACCGGGATTTGAAATGTCCTGTTGAATTCATTAAAATCTCGCAAAAATATCTCGCATTACCACCTTGGCCAGTATGTAAAAGAGCAACCAACCGGAGTTTCTTGGGTGGTAAATCCAATGATCCCAATCCGAGCCCCATTGTCCGCAGTGACCACGTGCGACTTTTTGATCTTGTTATTTGACTGCCTCGCAAGAAAGTCGGGCTCTTGACTTGCGTCAATGTTGGCATCCACAATGGGAAAGGTGGCTGCATCCACGAACGGGATGAGGCCTGCGATGTTATCATCAAACTCATGATTTCCCAGTGCCTACACAAAAGTACAGGAAGTCAAAACGAAGAGTTGACCATGTACACGTGTAATAGTAGGCGAGCTTTTGATTGACACATGAACACTTTCTTCTGTTTCACACAATGGCAGCAAATGTCATGTTTTATCAGATATTCTTGGCATATTGCGGATTTTGACATGTGGCAAGTTTTTAAAAATGGGGTTCTTTACGAGCGCAGTGTGATTCAGAATGTTGACAAACTCAGAGACGATCCTCCACTTGTGAATGGTGTACCACACAGTCCCCTGGTAGTAGTCTCCTCCTGAGAGATACAGCACATTCTTGTGCGTCGACCGGATCTCTTTGACCTATGCAAATGAGAAATCATTCTCAATCATCAAGCCGTATGGATCTAGTCAAACCACAACCAGCAGCCGGAGTACAGAGTAGCGATGAAATGTGAAAAGCACATTATGCAGTATATACTGCGTGTTTGCCAATACAAATATTATAAATAGACCGATGATGGCTATGTGTCATTCCTCCATTTTTCGTTATCGTTGAATTTTTTCTTCAAAATTTTGTTGGTGCAATCGAGTTTCTAACTGTATTTCTCATTTTCTTTTATTACCCAGTCACCAGTAAAAGGAGAACATATAATCAACTATAAAAGCTGGCTTTTTATATCATTTTTGTTCTCTTTTCTACTCTTACGAGTTGCAAAACTACATATAATCCGCTTTTTTCAAATGCGTGAATTTCTCTCGAGTCTGAAAGATACCTTGTGGTGGAGCCGTGCAAATCCGCCGTAGCAGTGATTGTTCCGCTCATCTTCCACGGAACAAGCCCCACTGTGCTTGCTCGTTTGTGTGAATCGCGAGTGGACGTCGTTCGTGTGTAAAACTGTGAGTTTCAGCAGCTCCTCTTCTCCTGAACCTCCGACAATGAGAATGCCAATTAATGCGAAGGTGCACAAAAACTTCATTTCAGTAGTTTTCTCTCTAAAAAACGGCAAATGTTACAAAGTGAGGAAAGGGAGAGAATTTGTCAACTTGAACGAAACGGATATCCTCTTGAAAATGCACGTGCAGTCATCATTGTGTCCTATCCATTCCAGCCTCCATGCATTGGTGAATTTTAATTAGAACTTGCTCTTAGAACGGTCACTCACATGCTTCTCCTATCCGTACAATCACAGGAAACAGCCGTCAAACCCCTAATCACACTTTCTCTTGAACTGATACACGTACTTTTATGCAATCTTTAAATCATTTTCGTTGAGAAAATCCATGCAGCAGCATTTACAGCATTTTGTATATCTAAATATGGGTCTCTTGTAAACCAAACAATTCGAAATGATGTTTTGTTTTCTTCACTGAATGAATTATCTCTGACTCACTTGTCCATATTCAGTAAGTGTAATATGCACGGTTCTTAAAACCAGGAGCTGCTTTCATTCGAGAAACCTTGAAAAAGTCAATAATCCAACAAAGTCCATATTATTCATGTCTCCCCCATCAATAATTCATGACTGAGCAAGTATACGTACCAAAAATTCTTTTACAAGGAACTTGACACAAAAAGATTTCCACAAGTTCACAACACACAGGCTTAAAATGGATTTCACGAGTGGAAAATGGAAAACTGTTATGAAAGAACTCTGATTTCTTGAATACAACAAAGCACCTGGTCGGAGCAGAAAACTGTCACTCGTAAAAACCGAAATCTGGCTTTTGTTCACATATTTTTATGATTTTTTTTTGCAAGACTCGTCTTTACAAAATTTCATGTAATCCGAGCCAAAGGCCAGGCTGGTAAGAGTTCCACAAATTGTCTTGAAAGAAACTCCTTCACGTCCACATTTTCATCCTACACGCAAAAGGCTTCCGTCTCGATTGCTTTGCTTCGCCTTTTTGACTGGCAAAGAGGTTGGACGTGTCTATCAAAGTGTTTTACTTACTTCTTCAACAGAAGACTTCGTGCTAACTTCTCTTTCGAGGAAGGGAGATGCACATTATGATTAGGTATTAAGCACGTATTCGTCTGGCTTGTTTTCTCTCCGGCTTCTCTTCAACTCAGGACGAACAGGCTTCTCTTCCTTTTGCACACTGGCACACGTCTGATTAGTTAAGTTATCACGGGAAACACATTTGCCAAAATCTTCCACAGAGACCCAAATCGCAATTCCTCTCACTTTAGATAAATGAGAGTTGCACTTGTGGAAGACGCGTCGCAACTCCCAACTTTGCTTGCCAATTCAGTAGCGTATAGCCTTGTTTTTAAAAGTCTGCCGTTTTTTTCTCGCCCATAAAAATCGCTACGCTTGAATTGCAATTTTTTCGCAGTCTTCACAGGACGTATTGCCCTTGCCATTCGTTTTCACGCTCTATAAAATGTGTGTGCACCTCTCCCTTCCTTGGTTATGCTGTTTTGCTACTTTGTAGCGTGGTGTGGTGATTGTGAAGAGGTTGTGCAGGTTCATTAAATATTGGGATGAAAATGGTGAATTTAAATGAATGAAATGAGGTAACAGAAACAAACAAGAGGCTGACTTGCTCAGTGTTTTGACAGCACATTCTTCGTTAACAAGATGTTTTAAGGAGTAGAATAAATTTTAAACTGATTACAGTACAGAGACAGAAGCCACAAATAGAGTTCACTCACCACTATCCTATCGCATCACCACATGGGCTAAATGAGATTATGAAAAACTGGTATGTTACATAGGGGAGTTAAAATTCCATCCTTTTCCATTGTCATCATATGTATTAATATTCTGTGGATAAAGAGCCTTTTGCGAGGTACCTACACGTATTCATAATTTAAACGAATTGTCACGCATTCTATTCCAAACTCATGTGATTACATAAGTGTTAGCATGGGCTAGGCTACCAAAATCTCATTCATACTTTCTTAATGTTTAAACCATTGTTATACTGCCTGCACGGCGGCTTCCGATGAAATACAGTAAAATATCTCCACTCATGTACAAACTCCTGTTTTGTATGAATAGTAGGAGTGACATGATTTTGCGGCTTGTATAAATTGTATACACTTTAATGAAAACAGAAGTTTCTTGTGCAGTTGTATTTAGACTAGTTCGGAGCTCAAATAGCATAATTTGTGCACTTCAGACGCGCAGCAAATCATCAACACATGCAAACTGTAACACCCCTTTTTATTTGGTTTTGCTCATAAAACCACAAAAACGTTCGTGTGTTTGTGTATTATATGTGTGAGCATGATTCGATAATAACTTGAATAGAGGTAGTCGGCAGTTGATATGAAAATGAAAGAATGTACTTGAAGCTATTATAATACCAGGTTTCAAGCAATAACTGTGGAATTTGTACTTTGTACAATCATAAAACATAAAGCATAGTGTTCAGTTCTCATAATTTTCGTGGTAATTTAAGCTCTCTTTCTCTCTCTTTACCACGCAATTATCGTAATCCATTTTGTCTCCAAATTGTATCTCAATGTGATATTTTTCTTAGCTGACGCATGCAAGAATGTCTGCCAAGGAGGAATTCATGCAACAAAAACCAACTCTTTATTTTTCTTCTTCATGAAGGCTTCACTTCTCTCGAGTTTTCCACTTGAAAACGACACAAATGAAGAAGTTGCTACTTGAAGCTCGCTTAGTTTTTGTTAATACTTAATAAGGATTCGCGCATTAAAAAAGACGTAAAAAGGAAGGACACACAATTCCAGAGTGCAACCATCTTGAGGACATGGTTCACCACCACACCTAGCAACGAAGCTGGAGACTCATAAAAATCCAGTAAAACGTGACATTTTGTTTCTGGCAAATGAACCATAATTAATGAAATGATGGAAGCACAATTGATTGTATTTTTATGGTTGTCGTCATTTTCCACACAAGAAGAGAGTTGCCCAGAAAAATCAACCGCTACATCAAACTCACATCCTACTTGAATCCAGTATTCTGCATGATAATCAAGATTTTTTGAATCGTGATCTTCAAATTAAAAGGAAGGCGCTGGCACCAAGTGGAATCATGCGTCAAGTCTGTCAACAATCATGCTGAATAGCAAAAGACATTGTTGTAAAAATGACTCAATCAGGAATAAATGCATATCAAATCAACGGAAAATATGTGCTTAAATATTTAAAAAAAAATCCATGCTTTGTATTTTCGTTTGGATTTGGATTATGCAAATACTCCGTGTATATATTGCCATTGTATTGTCAGCATTTTCGCATGAGTGCATACGCAAAACTGAGCATGATGTGGTGATCTTGGCAAAACTTGATTTTCTCAAGGCTCATATCATGATTCCATGTCATTTTTTCGTCTTCCCTCATCTTCTTTTGTAGTAAGCCATATTAGACGATGTCGTCCCTCTCGTTTTGCATCCAAGACACGTAGAGTTTTAAACAAATACATGAAAACAAGCGAATCCCATATAATTACATAATTACTGTGAATGGCAAGCGCACCACATGTATTGAGCTCAATACACATGTATTGAGTGGGACAGGGTGTAAATTAGCAGTCTTCAGAAATTACTCACCTGCGCAAATTACCTGTCATTGTGTATAGATAGACTATATAATTTGCATTTTCGAAATAATAAGAATCTTTTATATCACCAGGCCTTGAGAAATTAACGTGTCATTAAGATGTGAGAGTAATGATAGGTATCATCAATCATAATTTGATATTCTGAAAAAAAACACAGCAAAATTCCTCGTGGAAGCATGTCACGTAAAATTCCTTGATGTACATCTGAAGGATTTGTCAGTTTCCTTCAATCCTCTTCTTTTCCTTCTTCATTGGTGGCTTTCTCGCGAGTAAAATGCTAATAGAATCTCTTGCCACCGGCGGCTGAAGAGGTTCATCAGGTGGATATTGAGATTCTACCCTTCCAGAATCTTTGCTTCCACGTTGGGCATGGTTCGGATGATAATCTTTGCGGTAAGTGTCGTGGCCACCTTTTACTCCGGATTGCTGCGCACCGTGTCTTGAAAAGGGGTCCACGTCAGACAACCCTTCCGAGCTCTTGTCTTGGTCTAAAAGAGACTCGACTTCCCACTTCATCACGGTGTCCACTTTTCGACATCCCTGCTTTGTCATGATTTCCACGATAGTATGAGAGTCTGCTGTGAGTGGATTGCACCCTCCCTTTGGCGGGGGATGACGTGGTGAAACATTCCCAACCATACTGGACTCGTACTGAATGTAAGGTTTGATGGACTTGTTCGAATTCTGACTTTTACTCCTGTTTTTCCTTCGCCGACTTCGCTTTCCGCTTTTATTCTTTTTCAACTTTCTCGAGCTCCTGTGTCGATAAGTTCGCATAGGTTCGCTCACCTCCTGCCGTGACTTTTGTTTATTAGCTCCTGCGCCATCATTCATCATCGGTGGCGGATCTGTGGGGGTATTAGAGGAGGGGTTGACAACGTTCAGCTTGACAGAGGGTTGAATTTGCACCTGGGGTTGTGGGAGAAAGTTCTGATTCATGTCCGGCTCTCGAGCTGTCGTCGAACCAGATTTTCTGTGCTCCATACGAACATTTCCCATGTTCGACTCCTCTGCAAGGAGCTTCAGCAGGTCGGCATTGTGTTGAGTGACCACGTGGAGGATCTCTTGCCGTTTGATGTGTAACTTGGTCAGCTCGGCCATTTCTTTGCTCGTTGGTCCGCAGACGGAGTTGAGTAGCTTTTGTTTCGCTTGAATATCGTTCCTGAGTATACAAATAAATACGTACCATGTAAGTTAAAGATTTGTAAGACCTATAGTTTTTTCATATATGCTATGATGTACAAGCATTCTTCCGAGTCTTCTTTAATTTTCTTGAGCTCCTTCTCAGACTCGGCAATTTTACTCCGAAGCTCTTGTAGCTGATGGTGCATCTCCGCGTTTTGAGACTTCATGAGCCGATATTGCTCATACTTCTCTCGTTGGGCGGCTGTCGCTGGAATGATTACAGGCACCACCCGATTCATTGCAAATGGCTTGGTGCAAATCGGGCAAAACAGATTGTTTCCACCTCGCCCACTGTTCATCCATTATAGAAAATCTTTATACTATCTATATACTATGCTCAAATTTCAATAATGATGAAATGTTCAATATTACTCGTGAGATTGGTGTACATGAGTACGAAGGCACCCATGATGGAACATGTGGCCACACTAAAATTGGCCACAGGATGAAATAAAGTTTTTGAATTACATATAGCTGAGGAAAAAACTAATTGTTATGAAAGAAGAATTTAACTGCTCTGTAAAAAAAAAACCTTTGTCGCCACCACTTCATCCTTGGCTGGCAAAGCAGATGGCTCAGACTTTCCTCCGTGACCTATTCCAGGAGGAACGCATTCTGTGATGCTGGAGCTATTCGAGCGTTTCGCCTCGACAGCCCCTCCTGTTTCCTCACTCAAGAGTCTCAACTGGAGAGCTGCCAGTGGCTGGTTGCATAGAACACAAACCAGTTCCAGCTTTCGAGTGCCTTTAATCATAATGTTTCGCTGGGGCATATATGAAGCCATCCTCAGATGATTGACGCATTATTACGGCATGCATTAGCATGCAGCTCTTGAATTCAACGTAGAATTTTGATATGGATTGTGCAACCACCATAAATTTGTTTACCTCATCGAGTGACAGCGAGTTCATCACCATTGTCTTTTGTACGGGTGACATTCGGAAATGTTTGGAAGAAAGGCGCATGTTACCAAGTGATGACTCTATTGTCCCTAGAAAGAAGGACACATTGAGGACCTTGAGTGAGATGCTGATGCGTCAAAAAACAAAGAAAGTCATATAGGTAAATATAGCTGCTATTGTTTTGAAGCATAAAATTCTACTTTGGGAGGTGTAGTGTGAATTGCATATAAAATTAATGTAAATCTTTGCATTAATTGTCGACGACTAATATTACAAAATTGTGTATTTGAAGTTTTTTTTTTAAGCAAAAGAGCAGTATGAATTTTTTAGTGTTCCTAGTGGAGCTACTGGCCATTTTAAGTGTAAATTGCCACCCCAAAATAGTAGATCCAGACTTGAGTAGAGAGGTCGATTCCAAACCTGCCAATTCCAATCGAGTTGGACTCACACGAGTTACCGGAGACGGTGTCCATACTTTTACAGTCAAATTAATATTGTAGGAATTACCCCGCGATGTTCCTCTGAGACACCCTGAAGCTCCGCCTGAACCTTAAGGTGCTCCTAACACTATATAGTAGTATACTCTAATGAATACAATGCCAGGGCAGGGATTCAGCGAGGAACCTCGCGGTGGCAAATTAGCATGTAGATTTGCTGTCATGTTTGTAATTGAGACTCAAACGAAATTCAACTTTTCTCCCCTCTACAGGGCCAAAAGCGGAGATTGTTGCCGATCCAGCCGTGGACATGGGCATCACTCCGCCTCTTACAACTGAGGAAGTGCTAGCTCACCCCAACTTCCGGCATTTACCTCAGCTCACAGACTGCGGGTATGCAGGTGTCGAGGAAGAGTACGGGTTTGGGAGCGTCTCCCGCAATCGTACGAGTATAAGTCCCTTCATGGAAGAAAGTGTTGTGGAGGAGGAAGAGGAAAGCCGTCCAAAACGAATCGTGGGAGGAAAGCCGGTTGTGGGCGACAAGCATCCATGGATGGTGCAAATCTATGTCTTGAACAGTTAGTTCACTAACAATCAGTTTTGCACAACTTTGAGAAGTCAGCCTTACTAACCAAAGAGTACATATTACCTGATTTTTTAGTATCATCCAATGCACATTTATTCCATTGTGCGGGGACACTCATTTCCTCCAAGTCAGTTCTCACGGCGGGCCACTGCTTGACTCGCGTCACCCCTGGAACAAGCTTGTAATGCTAAATTAGATTATTGTTAACAAACTTTTAATGAAAACGAGTGAATCACTCATTATTAGCTTTATGAACTTTTTACTTTTACTTTTTGTACTTAGAGATGTTATCGTGTTCGGGCACCTGGATCGTCGAAAAGTAAAGTTTTGTAAAACGAATAAGACAACAGAGAACTGCTCCCGAGACTACATCAGGGATATTGAGGACCATGAAGTACACATCGGATATAGCGAAGGAAATCTTAACCATGGTTTGCGCACTGAAAATTAATCACGTCAACTAATTGGGCTGTCAAATAATTTTTTGTCTCGGCTGCATTTACGACAAGTCCATAAAATTCAAAATGTTTCTACCTTGACAGATATTGGGATAATTTACTTGAAAACGCCAATTAATTTTACCAGTGAGTTTAAACTTATTATGCATATATACACAACTCTGCTTTTGAATGCCTCAAAATGGAAAATCAGACCCCGCTGATGAAAATTTTACTGCAGACCAAGTCCGTCCAATTTGTCTTCCATACTCAAGTCAGCTCCTGGAATCTTGGGACAGTCTCAAGCTTACTGCAGCGGGTTGGGGAGCAATGGATAAGTACTTGGAAGGGAGTCCCAGAAGCTCTGACGTGCTAAAGGAGGTGGTTCTCGACCTTCAATCTCGGAAACTTTGTGACAAATTTCACACACGAATATATGGGAGAACGTTGGCGAACCGAGTATGCATATCCGTGCTTGCTTCTCCAGTTAATTTTCAAAACCATTTTATACAGCATTAGAATTGTGTGTATCTTCAAATTTTTGTCCAAAGATATGCGTTGGAGGAAATACCGGAAGGGCAACGTGTAATGGAGACAGCGGAGGAGGTCTCACCAAGTCATTACACACATCCCTTTTGAAAGGGAAGGAGAGAGTGTTTCAGCTCGGGATTGTATCGGCAGGCGGACATATCACAAACACTTGCGGATTTCAAGGTCGTCCCATACTCGCCATCAATGTGATTTATTACCTGGACTGGATTCTGAATCACATTTCTCCTGGAGTCACTGCCTATACGAGAGAGGTAAATGGTTCCTGGACTGAGTCTAGTGACGACAACATCACTTGGTCGTGGAGAAAGACCCATTCATTTCCGTACATAAACGAGTTTTCCACTGGAATCAATGTGGACATAACACAACACCCGAAGCGGAGCCTTTTGGGACCTTGGAGTGTGTGCGGAATTATGAACGAAGCCTCCAGATCTGATGAAGATGTCAATGAAAAACCAGTGGTGACTATTGAGGAAAAAGAGGAAGACCACAGTGAAAGTCAAACCAAGTCGAAGTCATCGAAAAACGTGAATGTTTTGCGGAGAGCGAAGAGGATGGTGGGAGGAGTTCCCACAACCGCCCAAAAGTATTTACCGTGGATGGTTCAAATTTATGTGCGAAATGGTAAGCCAACTAAATGTGAAAGTTTTCAGTCTCGTAAAAAAAATGGCAATCAACGAATTTTTATATTGCTTCAGTTGAAACCAATGAGGTCAGCCTTCGATGTTCAGGATCGCTAATTTCACCAAGACATATTTTAACCGCGGCTCACTGCATTACAGATTTGACAGTTCCGTTTGTCTTGTGAGTTTGGTCACTAGCTTTGTAGCAAGTATTAATTCGTCGAAGTAATCCATGCACATTTTAACGTGTAACTTTTGACTTGCTTTGAACTTTATAACCAGTGACTCGGTGATGGTCGGTCAGTATAACAGGGTTGCAACAAAGGAGTGCATCAGTGGGCTTTGCTACCGACCCGTCAAAGTGATTCCGGAAGATGTAATTGTTCATGCTGAGTACGAGAGGTACACACACAAGAATAACATTGCTATGATTCGTCTAGGAAAAGATCTCCAGATAAACCGTGAGTAACATTTAATACTTTCTCCATATTTGCCATCTTGTATCTCAATTTTTTAATTCTTATGGATTTATGATTGGGTTTGTATGTGTAGGAATGGTTAGACCCATTTGCCTTCCTCAAAGGGAGAAGCTCACGGATGGAATACATGTTCACCGCTACTTTGTCGCTGGATGGGGAAGAACAGTGCGTGATACTTCAGGTCTACACCATTAAACATGAATACCTAGATCACCCTTGATTGCAGTTCAATTGAGTACATTTTACTCTGACAGATATTTACATACTAAACTTGGTTTCTTGGCTTTTAGGTGTGAGTGGGAACTTGACTGTTTCAAATATTCTGCTTCAACTGCCAATTGATCTGTTACCTCGACGGGAATGCGATTCTGTCTATTCGCGATCTGTTGACTTGTTGGACAGATCTCGAGTAAGATATGATCACCTTACCCCAAATTTCATAATATGCCAAATTACTGTTAAATAATAATGTTAAAATTGGGATGGAAGGTTGTTTTTTTTTAAATACGACACTCCATGTTAAATTACTGAATTGCGTTATTATATTGTAGTTAAAAATTATTAGCTGTGCTGCTTTTAAAAATAATCCTTTGCATATTTGCATCCTTCAGATATGCGGAGGTGGGAAAGCTGGCCGTGGGGAATGCACTGGTGACGGAGGTTCTCCACTGATGAAAACTATTGTCACCGATCCGGAGAACGCCCTAAACGCCAAAGCCTTCCAGTTCGGAATCGTTTCATTTACTGACTGTGGCATGGAGGGGATGCCAACGATCTACTTAAATATTATTTACTATATGCCCTGGATTCTCGACAATTTGTAGCATAAATGCTTCACACATTTGCGCTTTTTAGTGAACATTACTCCGACAATGTTTTCTCGGTATAGCACGTACTATAAATGACGTTGTTGTTTAATTAAAGCTCAAATAATTACCCATCCATTAAAGTGAAAGGAAACACTCATCGTCACAATCTTCTTAAAGACCATCTGCATACTCTGAGAACGTAATAAAATCTAGCAAACATATTAACTATAACTTCAATGGTCGAGTCCTTCAAGGTCAAGTTCACATCACAATAGCCTCGTTTGAAGCCATCATCATCGTGAGTTTATTAACGAAGGTAGAACATCATATATTTACTTAGCATGAAGTTTGGGTGGATAACGTTTGTGGCCATGCTATTTTTGACGACCGAGACAGCTAGCGTGGGAGTCACATCAAGTATCGAAGAAGCTTCTCCAATCTGTCATGCCAAACTAAATGAAGAGGTAAAGAATCATCTCCTTACGTGGTGCCTGCAATTTGCATTTTTTAATTTATCTGTCACGCGATCAATTCATTGTTGTTTCTGCAATTTAAAAAAAATGCAGTGTAGCTCAACCGAAGACTGTTGTTTGGGCACATGTATTGCTAAACACTGCAACGATGGTTAGATAAAGTCATTATTATAAGATAATACCTTATTGAAGAGTTATATTGACAACCAGTCATCTTTTTCATTTATGTAAGGCTTGTATAAAAACAGTCGTGACAGAACCGGCGGTCCAGCCGACCCATCGCAACTCATTGCTTCAGAACTGGCAACCGGAAAGAATGTGGATATTTCGGAGCACAAATATGCTCATCTGCTTCCATCGCCTGCTCAATGTGGTTTTTCTGCGCTCGAGCCAAAGCGTCAAAAGCGGATCGTGGGGGGCACTCCCTACAAGTTGGGCAAATATCCTTGGGGAGTGGCTTTGCACTATAATGACATCGCCAAAGGCGACTCCCTTTTCAGTTGTGGAGGCAGTCTCATCACCAAGTATCGTTTTTTGTTATAACATAAAAATGTCTTATTTCACATAACTAATTTGTTAAAAAATGAAAGCTGAAGGACAGCTGAATCACTGAAGATTTTTGCAAATCTTTACTCTTGTAGCCGGCACGTGGTCACTGCAGGTATCAAATAAATCAGGATTGAAAAGATGCCCATAAATGGAAGAAAGTAATTATAAGCACAAACTTGTGATCAACTTCAAGCTCATTGCGTCACACGGTTGGCCGCTGGAATTATGTTGTAAGAAAAAACTCCACAACATCCACTCAACCTATAAGCATCCCAACATGGTTATATAGTATGATTTTAAAAATGCTCAGGAAATGGGTCACACTTGGGAACGTGGATCGGCGGCTGAAGGACATGTGTGAGCGGAACAAGACGTGCACCAACGGTTCTTACGTCGATGTGGAGATTGAGGAGATTGTCGTTCACGAGCAATTCTCAGAGGCTCATGTTCGATATGGTGAATCAAGACTGACAATTAGCAGCATGTAAATTAATGAATGTATGAATCGTTATTTTTGAACTGTTGCAGACATTGCTTTAATTAGACTAAAACAGGAGGTCAATTTCACAGGTTAGTTTTTGCATGGCTAATTGAAATGTTTCGCTACAATGTGCACAATAACCCTTACCAGCGTAGAGTTTTTTAGACGTGATTAGACCAATCTGCATGCCAAGAAGTGAAGACGTTTTTAAAGATTGGTCTGATGGCAAGTTAACCGTAATCGGATGGGGCACACAAAACTTTGCTACGGGTAAGACCATTAAGGTTTCGACCAGATTTGTCATTGCAAACATGCCTTCCTCATAGCATGATTACGTAAAACAAGACAAGACAAACCTTAGATAACGGTCCCAAGCAGATTTCATGGGTGGCACAAGAGGTTGAAAACGTGCTCGTCCACCGAAGCAATTGTGACCGGTTCTACAGCATGACCATTGGAGCTTTACGAAGATCCCAAGTAGAACAAATTAAACTCAAAGAAATTATCTAAGAATATACGGTGTGGGTAATTAAATTTTAGTGTATCACTTAATTTCTCAAGATATGCGCTGGAGGATACCCTGGGAAGGGGGATTGCGCAGGGGATTCTGGCAGCTCTCTGTTCAAGAAGCTGCGTGTCGATGTTGATAAGAAGAAAGGTGAAGGAATGGAAAGGTACGTTCTCTTCGGACTCGTGTCCACTGGTGCAGTGATCAAATGTGCCCGAGAAGGAAAGCCTTCGGTCTACACAAGCATTACGTACTATCTTCCTTGGATCCTGGAGAATTTGATTCCGCGTAAGTATCCATTTCAGAATTTTTACCAGACAGCTACAGGCAGGATACAGAAACCTTTAATTGGAACAAACAGAGCACAAAGCTGTTGCCGCGTCAATCGCAAGAGTTCCTATTAATCCAAGGGACGTGTTCCAAACCGGATTGAGCCCTCCAGTGGATGTGTCAACTCACCCAAATGCTGCCCTACTTCCAAAGTTTCCGAATTGTGGTCCCATAAAAAGGTTAAAAGATCGCTCAGGGCCTAGCGCATGGTTTCCACCACCAACTCAGCCAGCCAATAATACTCAGTCGGATGTGCTACAGGCCAAAAAGCGTGTGAAGCGAATCGTTGGAGGAATGGTGCAAGCAATAGGGAAGTTTCCATACATGGCTCAAGTATACGCGAGGCACAGTAAGTTGTAAACCTTCCAGCACGTTATAATCCCAAACACTACAATTTCCGATCTTTAAAAATATAATCTACGTTTATCAACAAAAGCTGTGACTGGAGAACCAATTCTTAGATGTGGAGGCATGCTCATTACGAACCGTCACGTACTGACTGCTGCTCACTGCGTATCAGACATGAGGGGGCCATATGCAGTGGACGGGGTAGTTCTCGGCAATTTCAACCGAAGGCAGCAGGTTGAATGCTTAGAAAATAATGAGTGCATCAATCAAACAATGATCCCTCTGGATGACCTGGTGATCCACGAGAGCTTCACCAGATTTGCCAGAGAAAACGATGTGGCCATCCTGAGACTGAATCGTGAAGTTACTTTTAGTAGTAAGCACATTTCTAGCTCAGCCAGGAGGTTCAGTTCGATGATGTCATTGTGTGAAGATAAGAAAATGTTTCATGTTTTTTCCAGAGTTCATTCAGCCAATATGTTTACCACTGAGCGAAGACATTGTCTCCCAAGCTTGGCCGCACAATGACACCAAGTATACTGTCGCTGGCTGGGGCCGTGTGACCCAGGAATCCGGGGAAAATGTCATGTCCAACTTTTTGATCGCTGCAAACTTCACATTGGAGAGTAAAGCCTACTGCGAAAGTGCATTGACGAGGCGTGTTGGAAGACTGGAAAAGTCTCGAGTAAATACTCAATGTTATACATTTAGACTTTCACTGTAAACCATTGTTCATGTTTCCTTTGAAGGTTTGTGGGGGTGGGGTCACTCCAGAAAAGGGTGAATGTATTGGAGACAACGGTGGACCGATGATGAGATGGGTCACGATACCGGGACCGAATGGAGCCAACTACACGAGAATGTTTGCCTTCGGGATCCTGTCGGTGGTGGAGTGTGCTCATCAAGGAATTCCTTCTCTCTATCAAAACATGCTCTTTCACATGCCCTGGATCATGAACAATCTCAAAGTGGGGAATCAGTGACTTCAACCAATGGAAATAATCATCAAGTCTTCCATGCAATTCAATGTTCTGGTAGACCCAGACTAAAATCTAAATCATGAAACATGTCAATAAATGCAAAGGGTCAGGCCGAAGTAAACCCGAAAAATTTCGTCTGCCAAATAAATCATAAAATGTTAAGTGAGAGCAATGCAATTGCTAATTAATAAAATGTGAATTACGAGTGCCTTCTTCATCATGCAGCGAAGAGAGCTGAGAGGTTGGCATTTTCTTTGTACCAAGACATCATAAAATACACCTCCTACAGAACGTGTACCTTTCTGCGCTCAAGTACTAGACACATGAGCGTTTTTTCAACATAGTCCATAGGCTTGTGTACTTGTGTTGTGTTACGAGAGCTCCCATTGAGCTCTCCGGAGGAGTGAGCTTTCTGTTGTGTTTTTGTGAGTATATGCACACGATGACATTTCACTATAAATACAGAGCCACGTAAATACATGAAAGGTTGATAGAATGTAGCTTTTAACTTTCTTCCTTATTTTCTTCAAGTTATAAAGTTCTGCTCTTTGCCGTGTAAACGGAGAGGACTCCACTGTAATCAGAAAGTAATTCAAATTGATTCGTCGAGGTGGAAGGGTTTGTGTCAAACAATAATTGTTCACTTGTGGACTGTGACAAATGTCAAGGGATTCGATTCAAGTCCGGAATGAGTTGAATGGGATCAAGTTAGTTGTGTCAGTAGTTTGTAGAGAAGTCTCTCGAGGAGGTTATCATGAAGCATCAGCAGTTCGGAAGCAGTGCTGGCAACCGATGGAGGTTTAAGAGTACCGTGAAAGCGTTCATGATCTGCTTGTTCGCATTTTCCGCGGTCTTCATCACGTACCAGTTGATCTACTACGTCAACCTCACTGAGTACCAATTCCAAGAAAACCAAAGTCGACATCAGGAACTTCGTTCTGAGGCGAAGAGCAGTGGTGCACCTCCACCAGCTGAGTTCCACAACGAGTTTGTGGTGGGTGACTTCAATCCGGGGAAAGCTCCTGCCCGAGGTGGTGGTTCTGATAGGAAGCCTGGGAAGACTCTGCTCACCAGTAAAATCCTTGGCGTCAACCCGACCGACCTTCATTTGTACCTAAAGAGGGGAGGGGGAAGGAGGGACTCATTCAAGTGCTTTTCCACGGGTGTCAAGATATCGTGGGATAAGGTGAATGACGACTTCTGCGACTGCCCTAAGGATGGCAGCGATGAGCCGAGCACAGCCGCTTGTGTGAACGGACACTTTCACTGCTTGAGGAAGGATGGGACTATAGGTACATTCCATTTACTGATAAAATTGTTTACAGTTGTAAATGGGATAGGAGTTTTAATTTGATTTATTTATATCATGTACTTTCGTCACAGGTTACATCCCTTCCTCTCGGGTTAACGACGGGTGAGTACAAATTGAGATTCATTTTGGGACTTTCAATATGACAGTTAACAGTATGAAATACAAAGTTTATATGTATGTACGATGTGAAAATGATTTTTGGCATTTAATTTTTAGAATTTGCGATTGCAAAGATGGAACTGATGAGCACGACGGTCACGCAAACGTCAAGTGCAAGTAGGAACGATTATAAAATGCGACTTTTCTAGTCCATGTGAAGCTCAAGTCGTTACTCGTCACAAAGTTGTAGTTGTAATAATTAAGAACGTTTTTGATTTTTTATTCACAATAATTGAGACACGGCACAACTTTTTGAAAGACTGCTATAAATAAATTCACAATTTGTACATAATATTGTGAAAGACTGTTAAGGGAAAATTGTGATCGTGAAATGTACAGCAGTTGTAAGTGTAATATGTGCTCGATTGTTCCGTGTTCGTGTGACATTTTTCTTGAAACGTGAAACTGTGATATTTCGGATACTTAGTTTAGTACACAATTATTGCTTTCTCACATCTGAGACTGTCAACAAAATGGCTGCAGCAACTATGTCGTCAGTGGCAAGCCAAGTCCGTTCGAGAATTTTAATGTCGGGACCTATTCCTGTGGCCGATTATATGCGTCTCGCACTTACCCAAACGAACGCTGTGGAAGTTTTCAACCAGAATGGTGACGCGAAAGTGAGCAGTTCAAAGAAGGAGCAGGGTTACTACATGACAAAGGATGTGTTCGGGCAACACGGAGACTTTATTACATCCCCCGAGATTACGCAAATGTTTGGAGAAGTAATTTTTATTTGTAAATAGATGTGTATCTGTAAACTCACACGGTGAAAAGACTTGTTTTTACTCAAAAGCTTAGAGAGTGAATAAATCATTATCATGTTTTTCATTACATATATGTTTCTACAGGTTTTGGGTGCCTGGGGAATTCAGTGCTGGAGGCAGCTCAGAGGTCCGAGCAAATTCCAGGTGGTTGAGTTAGGCCCAGGTCGTGGAACACTTACGAGAGATATGCTTCGGGCAAGTTTTGTTACCTATATGTATTAATATAAAAAAATATCAAAACAGTAAAGAAGTTGGACTTTATTGTTTTCAATTAGGTTTTCAAACAGTTTGAATCGGTGATTGGAAGCGATATATCCATGAATCTGGTTGAAATAAGTCCGTACCTGTCAAAGTTGCAGTACGAAACATTGTGCGAACAGCAAGACGAAGACAAGGATTTACCCATCGCTGTTAACTCAAACTCATTTCAAACTGGCCTTTCAAAAGATTCACATTGTTCAATCTCTTGGTACAAAGAAATTCGTGAAGTTCCCAGAGGATTTTCTTTATATGTGGCTCATGAGTTTTTGGATGCCTTACCAGTTCACAAACTTCAGGTACAAACTGTAAATTGATACGACAAACAAACCTGTGCATAAGTCTTTAACCTAATAATTGGTGAAATTTTTATCCGTGCAGAAAGTTAATGGGGAGTGGCGAGAACTTCTGGTTGACGTTAATTCAGATACAAATCTAGGTTTCAGGTTTGTACTCTCAAGACATGAAACGCCAGTTCTCAAAGGTATATGAAGAATCTAGACCCACCACATGTGATTGGTTACAATTTGCTTCTTTCGTCGTAAGCAGTACTAATGTCTCCATTTTGAATTTCAGTTCTCAAAAGTCTTTATCCAAATGTACTAGCAACACCGCGTGACCATCTTGAAATAAGTCTAGATGCACTCGTCGTTTTAGAAGAGTTGACTTCGCGATTAGACGAGCACGGTGGGATTGCTGTGATAGTTGACTACGGGCATGACGGCACAAAGGGGGACACTTTTCGAGCTTTCCGTAAGCATAAACTTCATGATCCGCTGGTAGAACCTGGATCCGCAGATCTAACCGCTGATGTGGATTTTTCCATAATCAAGCAAGTTTTTAGTGAAAAGGCCTTAATATGTGGACCTGTGTCACAATATGATTTTTTAAGTCGAGTGGGAATTGATTTGAGACTTGAGGTACAGGCACGATATACAAATATGAAGTATTTATCTACAAACATGATGTTATATTATAGCAACATACATAATACTGGTATAATTTGTTTTCAGAGTTTGCTTAAAGCGGCCAATAGCGAGACGGAGAGAGATAATTTGCAATCAGGGTACAAAATGATCATGAGTGAAATGGGAACGCGGTTTCACTTCATATCGCTCTTTCCCAAGGTTTTGGAGCAGTTCCTCCCCAGATTGAAAATTGCAGGATTTCATGAATAACCAAAACGAGTTCTTTATCTGATTACGTGGTAGTATAGAAAATCTTGTCGATATTTTTAGCTTTACTGCGCGCTGACGTCACATATTTTTGCAGGGGGTGCAGTAAGTGAAATACATGGGTAATATTTAGTATTTATTGGATTCATAGCGTGTCATTTTATGTGAACCTATGGAGCAACCAACGAGATTTGCCGTCGAATAAAAGCGCTTAGAAGGAATACTGTGTAGCGGATGGATGAATTTGCACATTGAATCATGTCCTCTGTGCGAATTTATATGCATTCAACAAATCATCTCGTGAAACTCAATTCGATTTTCGCCACATAACTATATTATAATATGTCTCCTCAAGTCTTAGCATTCCGCCTCCAAGACCTGAGGAGAGCACAGCACAAATACCATTTTCCCATATGGATGAAATTCTCGGCAAAATATGTCCTCAGAGGGAGGGAAAGCGAGAGATGGAACATTTATGTGATTTCACCTTCATTTCATTACTTTCAATTCTCCGCGACTTTGCTTATTGCTGTATTCCATCTTCTTCGCTCTGAAATGGCCTACAGTCAGTCAGTCAGCTTGGAATGGCATTTCGCATTACTCGGATTTATTGATCTTCCTCTTACAATGCTATATATAGAGAGAAATCAAAGGGAGAAAACTGGGAGGAGAAAACAAGATGCAGTAAAAAGTTAGGGGAAAAGTTCAATAATTCGCATTACTCGAATAGTATAAGCGAGAAAGGACTTTCACCCATTTGACGAGCGAGGGACTATCATCGAAGGAAAAATAGTTTGTGTATGTGTTGTACCTGGCACACAAACTGGAACGGAACTCTTGTCAAGAAGACATGTACCTACCAAAAGAAAAGTATGTGTGTAGCAAGAAAAAATCTTGTTACATGACGAAAGCTTAGTAAAAAGTCTCTCAAAGAATGACCTTGTGCTTGCGCTCACGCTTACACTCACACCAAAAAAAAGAATGACTTTCTTTCGTCGTAGCAAGCAAGAAATGATGTGAGAAGTAAGTGAGGTAACTAGTCAATTCACTTACTCCACTTTGCTGCGATATTGTGTCGATGTTTGCAATGTGTGCTTTGCCAACAAACTGCCCAAGGTACCCCCAGAAGCTCGGAAAATGATGTAGTGAATAGTGTATGAGACTAATTAGGCGAATAAATGAGCACGACACAAGAAACACACTTTGCAACCATGTGTCTCCCTGAAAGCGACAGAATCGCGTGTACAACAAACACTAAAACTTTTGCTTTCACCTGTAACACACTCAAAGCATGGCTCGTCGTTCGTGGTGCTCTTCTGGCAGGGAAGCAGAGCACTTCTCTCCCCAAGCGAACTTAATGAAATGGCAATTTAATCACTGTAAATGGAATCGCGTACGTCCAGAATTCAATTTGAGGGGAGCTTCTCTCTGATATCAAATATGTAGACAGGCAAACAGTGTTTCAGAGAGACAGGTAGATGCAGTATAGATGTGCCTATGAAGGAGCTTCATTTCTCAACTTTCTCTTGTTAAATAGAAAGATTTCTTTACCAGTGAGTAGCACCATCATGACTTTCTCATTTGCTCCTATAGCCCAGTAATTTGCAATGAACGTTGTGATTATTTCCCGGAAGAAGTTAAAGCAGAGGACCATAACTTTGTTATGTAGCAATCATGCAGATAAGTTATTATGCTCGCGTTTCATTCTGCTCCCTTCGTGGGAAATAGATCAAAAACTTTGTTAATGAAAATGTGGCGTCGTCGATATCATAATGAAAGCGGAGCACATCGACCAGCAGCAAACTGCAAAGCACCTCGAGCTGAAGAAGCGTCGCTCTGAAGAAAGTAAAGTGAGCCAACGTTCGTGTGTCTAGAGGAAAGAAAGCAATAAGCAACATGGTGTAATTCTGTGGCAGTCGGCCGGCACACTCAAAACAACTTGTCCGTACTCGTCAAGTGTATCAATTACTTTATATAATCACTGCTACATAATAATATTGATATTCTATTTTTATAAACTATTTTCGGGAAGTTTTGATGAAAGCATTCTTATGACCGCATCAATCTCTTATAGTAGAGATACAGAAAAATTCTGCCCTGTGCACAACTCATGTATATATGTATATATAAAAAATGAAGAAACGTCAGCCTTTTTATTTGGGTCCCGTGGAAAACGGTGCATGCATTACCATGTTATATGCCTCGCCTGCTATTTTTTAACATGAGATTTGTCCTTTTTAACTGAACAAAGTAATACCCACGTTCATAGTCCCTACTCAGATTTATATGTAACAAAAAATGCTGTGCAAAGTTGGAGTGGGACACTTCAATCATGCGACCACCGCAGTTGCAGCAATGTGGGGCAAGAGAATAGTGCAGTGCAATAATAACACATTGCGAACATCACCAACATAAAACCACTATGCTTTGGAAATCATGAGAGGCAACTTCCATGTTTGTACATATATAACGTTCTCAATCTTAATAGTTGCAAAAAATTCTACAGACGACATAATATACGATATAACACAACCATATTACTCGAGCTACTTCATAAATATATCCTACAATAAAACCTCTTTTTTGGGCAGTTCTCACTCAATATTTGAAATTGAATAGAAAACCAAGAACCAAACTAGGAGCTCCGCTTATCAGTTTTAAACACTATAATGATGTCAGTTCATTTGCAAGTATTCATTTGGTTACGCTTTTAAAAATTATGCTGTTCATTACAGTTACACTGTACATTGAAGATATTTAAAAGGCCTTCTTGACCAAAAGTAAATTCAAAGAAAAATATAACGTATAGTAGGGAGAGAGAGAGGCGGTGATGTAATACATCAAAATACACTTGAGTTACATAAAAACCCTGCGAACTGCTGCGATCCGTCTTGATCAATTTTCGTTTATAATCTTACTATTAGCTCGTAAAAACTTCAAAACATCAGCACATTGTTAAAAAACCAATAATTCATAGGTCGGACGTCACACACAAGAGAACATATTTTTTACATATTCCCTCCACTTCCTTTTATTAATACATTAGCCTTAAATCGTCGTTCCTAAACGCTCATCCATTAGAAAACGTTAGAATTTAATCGAGAAAGAAAAAATGATTCCAGTTTCAAAACTCAATTTAGGTTTTTGCTGTTTGTAAAGATTCAGAGCTGGCTCGAGCATATCATTATGCACTTATTGAATATTATACATGTTATATAAGAGGAAGATACTGAATGAAGATGAGTGTCCTTGACTTTTTCCTGCTCTCTCTTATCCGCTCTTGAACAAAAGGATTGCGACCTGTCCAAGATAAAAGTAAATGAAGTGACGAGTCTCGTGGGTGACATAGCTGCCAAAGTTCCGGCCGACGATACAGTGCCACGTGGGGTTGTACTTCTTGTCGAATTCCTTCTTTATGAATGCGGCTATGTCCTACACAAAAGACAACAAAACAAAACAATCAAAACAAATTCAACATCTGACGATTTCCAAACTCACAACAATAAAAAATATCAACGCCCCAACCCAATCAAAAATCAACACCGTCATCATCCCTGACTAACCTTTTCAATATTGTATTTCTCCAGTGCCTGCGTCGCACAGTCAACAGCATCCTGCTGCATCTCCTCCGACATGTCGGCATTCTTGATCACTGCCTTCCGTTCACTCATTTTGATCGCTCTTCTTGTAGTCTCTGGAGAGCCGGAATGTTACTGGAAATCACAATAGGAATCAATCTCTCTTGCCAATTATTGTACTCACCAACTCTAACTCTAATCTTCCCCAATTTCGATTGACTCACAACAACCTACAGTTTGACACACTACTCACAAAACTCTTATAAAAATGACTGAAGTCTGGGAAAAAAACGTATTCTCCACCAAAAAAGCGGACCTCTCTGTCGATATCAAAATCGTGTTGTGTTCTTTGTGTGTTGTTCTTATTTTAGTGTTTTACTTCGACGGGATACGAAAATAACGAAATGCCTTCTTTTTTTACTTACCTTTCCTCTAGCAGAGTTCAGCGCAGTGGAGCAAAATCCTTGCAATGTATGGGAAAGAGTGTGGGCAAAAATGAAGGGGGCAGATCCTTTGACAGATGAGACCGCGAAATACGCCTCGCTCTGATTGGTCAAGCGGTGCTGCCGGCTTCTGGCAACTCTAGAATATTCCCATCCACATTCACTTCACCTCTCTGCTCGCCTCTGCTCCACACGACCAAAGTCTCGCTTTCTGCTCTTCCTTCTGTGAATGAGAGCCAAGAAGTAATACTTTCTTGTGTAACTTTCTTCTTCGTCTTTCAGAGAGAGATCAGACCGTTCTGCAAAAAGAAAAAAATGAACAAGAATGAGAGATGATGTCTATGTTGACTACAAACGTGAGATTCAAGATTTTTTTAGGAACACACAGGAAGTTTACAGGGATTGCTTGCACACACTCCTCCTTCTGCTCTGATTTTGTGTTCAATGTTGAATGTGGAATTTTGGTTGAAAGTCTGAGAATTCCTCCTTATTTTGCCACTCGGGAAAGCACGACGATCGGGTTCGGGATGTTGTCTCCTACTGCTGGTGATCACTTCCTTTTCCACTTCCACAAATTTTTGTTATGAATTCGAGTTTTTTTAAAGATGACTGACCTAAAAGTCTCAGTGGTCAGAATGGGTAACCTAGGCGAAGTTTGAAAAGCACCGAGTTATCATCGAGGTTTCATGCTTGGGGGTGGTGCAGGGCCTCATCAAATGGCGTCCATTAGGGTCAGCGATGTGTATGATGATGATGGTGAAATGTTGGACGAGTTTTGTGGAGCTTGTCGTCTTTGTAACCGGAAGTAGGGAACACGCTGTCTAGGGAAAGCTTATGAAAGAACAAGAGCTCTTCTTCACCACAACTTACAGGACAAATACCACTTTACTTACGATTCTCGTCGTGTGTGGTCAAAAGTTTTTATGGAGTACAAAAACTTTGCCCTTTCGCTGTGTTCCTCTTCGGAAGTATCGATTTTAGATGGAAAACATGACTTGCTTGCCAATATTGAATGGGGAAATAGTTTGAAGACATGACACGATCTGATTTTCATTGCAATACATTTTCCACGATGAGATGAGATTCACGTTTCCTTCGTGTATTTACTTTCTATAGCATTGAAGTCATTTCATAAATATGCTCACGGAAGGATTCCATTGGAAAAGGAAGCCCTTCAATCACTTTTTAATCAAATGCAGCCCTGTTGGTTTGTCCTTTGCCAATTTGTTGATCACCATCCTGAGCCATATTTTTTAACGTGGTGCGTCTCATCATTTTGATTTGGGAACTTCCAACCACATAATATGTATTTACCTCGCATATCATAATATGGAAAATGCAAATCTTGTAAAATTCCCTACTCATCCAGTTATAATAAACATCTTCCAAACTTCTTGTTGGAGGAGTTCATGAAAGCTGAAGCAAGGCATGCAATCTCTCTCAGAGGTTTATATAGCTGAAAAATGAAAGCTTTTGTTTGTATCCGACACTATATCCTTTCAGAGGCCACACGCAATGCACTCTTGTCATTTTTGGAGGAACTTTGCACATGAATGAAATGGAAGTGTGCATTTATACGAGACATGAATGAATGAAACTTGTTCGCTGCGTTTCGGCTTCGAGACAACACGCCAGAGAAGAACAGATGTAAAAATGGATTGATGTTTTGTTGTGTTTTGCTCATTCTTCTACAGAGACTGCTCCAAATTGTTCCAACATTCAAAGTCGTCAGTGTTGACATTAGGACAGTCTCCACTGTGAGTAAAGTCTCCTTCGTTTGGAATTGTCAGTGTGTTGCTCATTTGTGTTAGCATTTAATTTCTCCCACACGATGGCGGACAGTAAGGCTGACGATGCTGCCGGAAGTGGAGACCTGATCCAGGAATTTAAACTTGGCCCTGATGAGGAACTGCGATTCGAAGTGGAAGCCATCAAGGGACAAGTCATCAGTGCCGTTGTAAGTCAAACGCAATTAACACACTTTTTCTTGTTGCTGGAATAGTTCAACAATAATTACTCGGAGGAGTTTTTAATGAATTTTTATTCGTGATCTTTGATTTTGTAGATGCAAGATGGAATGGCTGAAGTTTTTGGAACTGAAATGGTTCGAGGCAAAGAGTACCAGTTTGGCCCAGGAACTAAAATGGCCATTTTCACATATCATGGATGTTCAGTTGTTATTAAAGGTACTTGTTTCTGTTGATGTATAAAATTGTTGACTTGATTTTTTTACAGTTTTCATCTTGTCTTGTAAATACTTGGTATTTGAAAGCCACTTTATGTTTGTACATTTTGTAGGAAAGACTGAATTTGCTTACGTGGCAAAGGAAACTCCAATGGTAATGTATCTCAATGCTCATGCAGCACTGGAGACACTACGGAGGTCAGTCGTAGTTAGACAATGACTTCGAAGCCATAGTCAACGTCCAAAGACTTTCAGTATATGTATTTGAGATTTTTGTAATTTTTCTAGGAATGCAGAGACTGACAGTAAGCGAGGACCTATTGTAGCCATTGTTGGCCCTCAGGATGTTGGAAAGTCTACATTGGGCCGAACACTAATAAATTATGGCGTAAGACTAGGCCGTAGGCCAATTTACGTGGACCTTGACGTTGGACAAGGAGGGATTTCTGTTCCAGGCACACTGGGGGCTATGCTGATCGAGAGACCAGCCTCAATAGAAAGTGGATTTATACAACAGGCGCCGTTAGCCTACTTTTTTGGGCACACCACCCCTCAAGCAAACATTCCATTATACAACTTACTAGTATCGAAGTTAGCTGAAACAGTGCACGAGAGGATGGAGAGTAACCGCAAGGGTACGTTTACTAGCTCACCAAATTGTGATCGACTTGTTACAATACTTTTTCTACACCTATAACTAGTTTTACTACCACTTGAATGCTATATTATGCATCTGGATTTTTTTAGCTAAAGCATCAGGTGCCATAATAAACACTTGTGGATGGGTTAAAGCAGAGGGCTATCGTTGTATTACTCACATAGCGCAGGCTTTTGAGGTAATTGTCTTTCAACGTTCGGAAGCGGCTTGCTTCTCAACAGCACACGCATTTTAATAAGGCGTTTTTTGTAATTGTGGTTCAACAGGTGGATGTCATAATTGTTTTGGACCAGGAGAGGTTGTACAATGAACTTAGTCGAGATATGCCACCATTTGTGAAGGTCGTGTTCTTACCCAAGAGTGGTGGTGTAAGCTGAATTTTTTAAAAGCTTGATTTCAAGGATTAAGTTTAATTTAACTATTAATTACTAAGAGGATATTAATTACGTAAATGCATCTTGTATTTGTACTATACTAGGTTGTGGAGAGAAGCGGTTCACAAAGGCATGAGACAAGAGATACAAGAATACGGGAATATTTTTATGGAAAGCCCCCGTCACAGACGTTTCATCCTCAAATCAATAAACTTTTGGACAACTTTATGAATGCCACAAGTCTTTGACCTCAATCTCAAACATGTACATATAGAAACTTCTTTTACTTATCACAGTTCATAATTTCGCGATTGAATGACAAGAAAGTTTTCCAGTGTGTATATAGAGATCATTTTATTGTTTTTGTATATGAAAAATGTGATTAAAAATAAAAATGTAGGATTTGCAATGAAATCCTTTGTCTGTGACTGACTATTACTTCTTCAACCTGCGTTGTATTATTAATGACAAATCTTTCAGTCCCGTTTAAAGTATCTAGGCCAAGTCGATATTCGTCTCTATAATTTCTTATTAGTCTTCCACGAAAGGTACGTGTTCCAAGCGACGGCCACACTTTGTACAAATAAAATTCTATACTGGAAAGGTACCAGCCAAAAGTTGACCATTTGCACACCAGGCCACAACTAGAAATAAGTGATACAATATCTGTGATCAGGTTACTTATGCGCACTCTCCTTCAAATATCAAGAATATACATTTTACCTGATAATTTGAAATTAGAATATCAAAATAGGTTGAAGAGACATCGCGCTTGGCTTGCTCGAAGGAGTTTCCCTGTAATAAGCTGTTAATCCCAATAAAGTTTGCCAGGAAGACCGGTGCCAGTAACAATTGATCTGCAGCCATCTTGCCAACTGCTGTCAGCATTGGGGTACTTAGGTGAACCCGACTTTCAAGAAATCCATACCATGTGCGTAATACTGGCCCCTGCAAATATTACATCAACTATGAATAGTTAGGTAATTGCAAACCTCGTTGTTCATTTCGATAATCAAACAAGCGGTACATGAAATTGTACTAACATTGGATAAAGTTAAAGAAAATCTGTGCTAAAATAATGTTCCACCCACCACCATGAACAATCCCATGCATCCAAACCTGGCCGTTCTGACTAGTTCCAGTTGCTCCCTCCTTTCAATCAACTTTTGACTGATTACGTCTCCAACACACATAAGACTTCCTACAGGGAAGATCAAGCAAAAAGTCATCAACCCTTGCTGTCCATCAAATATTTCGATGCAAGTGCATGCATATACATGCAAACAATCAAATTAATATTCTTGATGATTTCCTTGAAGAAATATTTTAACAAAGCTTCCACACGACATTACGACATGCATTAAGTGGTCATTTACCGGCTTGGAGAGATGCCACGAACAAGGGTGACCGTTTTGCCAAACCGGCTAATCTCGACATTTTGCTGTAAATGATGTTTTCACAGGTTCTAGTGTGTGTTACTGCTCCTACCCCGTTGAAATGTGTCAATCTCGACTGTTGCTGCAATACTTTATTTCTATTCACATTCCATGTGTGCTCTCTATGCAAAAAACGACAATAATGATGAAACTTTGAAATCACACCAAACACTATATTATGTAAAACGTAATATGTGCCTAGCAATTAAAGATCAATACATTAAGAATGATTAAATTTGAACAAGAGATTCAAATTGGGACAAGAGGTATATATTGAAAAAGTCAAAAAACCACATCTGATGACGGTGTGCGCGAGACGCACATGGAGCTCTGTGCATGTTTTCAATGCACGCTCATTGCATTGAGCATAATTCTCCTTCTTTCTCCCTCCATGAAGTGTAGGTCTACATTCATTAAAGACTGCACATCGCACCCAGTATAATATAAGCTGTGAGAATCATAAGATACATAAATATA
>JAHZMW010004345.1:0-13669 GCA_027743745.1 Alloscopus bannaensis | reverse complement strand
GATTTCGCCACAATATGTAACGCTTCGTCACTTACGACCCTTTACGACTTTCCTCATGTGTCTCTGTCATCATGTGTGTGACCGAAGAAACTCGTCGACAGACCGTGAAATTAACTCGTTTAAATTCTTCAGCTCCTTCTGAAAAGTCTTTTCTTTGTCCAGCATAGTTACTACAAGTTTAGGTGAAGTTTCTCTTCTGGTCAAGCCCCCTCCTGCCTCCCTCTCAAACCTTTTTGAGATTTTCATAAATACATTGACTTGTACACATGTTTACAACACATATCAAGAGCAGATCACTAATAAATTCTCTTCATATGATTGCAAGTGTCCAAAGGTCTTCCTCGTGGGTCACACGAGTTCAATCATACACAGTCAGAAATGGGAAGGGAAAACAAGCTTTTTGTAGTATCTCTTCAGAAAACTTGGTAACTGGAGTATCGACAAAAGATAAAGCTTCCATAAAGATAAAATGCTCAATCCAAGAAGGATGATGTTAGCTTCGTCCTGAAATAGTTATATAAGTTGTAATATTATCGATCCCGCTTTCTCTTTCTTGAACTTTATATTTGGAAACGATTTCTTGATGGGTGCATGTTCCGAACGTGAACAGATTTGCATCTTGCATCCTCCACGAAATTCCAGTTTCTCTTATCATTCTCATCCTCTGACTTTTTTTTGTACCTGACGTAGGCTAATTGATTATCGCTTTCTAAAAAACTTGAGAAAAAAGGTTATCGATTCGACACACGAATGAATTAAATGACTTTTTAGGACGAAAGGAAGGAAAAGCAGACAATATTTACGAAGTCATTTTTTTCTCATGTTCATCATCCTCTTCATCTCATGCGTGTCTCTCAGAAATGGTGAATAACCACTGGAGCAGAATAAACATGGCTTTCCACACATATCAAAGTGCATTTATTACTGTTTCGTGTAGGTCTTTATATGGTGAAGCGGAACAAACTCTTTGTTTCCTGTGCATTTGTTTTGCTTACATTTCTCCAAAAATAGGCTTCGACAACCTGTTGCTACTACATGACTTTGTGTATCCTGTAAAAATCCACTAAAGAATTTATGATCTCTGTTGTTGCTGGAAAAGGGTGTCGCACTTGACTGACTGGGCTTCTCCTCTCATGTCGTGGGAACGGAGTAGTTTTGTCACAAACGTCAGTGAGAGAGTGGCACATTTCAGAGGAATTTGATGGTTGATGAAAGGAAATGATTTTTTTGTTACTTGATTACACACTTCCGATTGCAGTGGAAGTTCATGAGAAAACAACTCGTGGTATATGGAAAAATGACAACATTTGGCTTTGGTTTTGTTCACAGTTCAATGCGATTTGCATCAATAAAGGCTGCAGAAACTGGAAGACTGGACTTCGCGAGGGATGCGCGAACGTTTGTGTAAGAACATTTCTTCAACGCTTCGTATTAGTTTAGAAATGACAAATTGTATGGAAATGAGCTTCAACCTGAATATTTATCTTGTGACGCCTCATTATTATGTAGAACGGGAGCGAGAATAACTTTCGAGAGTTTTACGCCTGTCAAGTAGGCTGCTCCAAAGGGATTGAGGAATACTACTTCAGGGTCACAGGTAAATGCACGTTTTAAATCTCCCCATAAAAAAATCCAAACGCAACATATAATTTCTCATCATCATCTCGGCGTAAAAAAATCTGTCAAGAGAAGAAAGGTGGAAAGTTCCATTTTTGGATAAATACTAAACGCGTGTACTTCAACATTTCTTCTTTTTTTTGTCAAAAACACACAAAAAAACCCCATTTGTCCACATGACTTTTACATCTTTTGTAAAAGCTGCAAAAAAAAATTTGGAAGAGCTACAGAGAGCGATGTTATTATGTCATAAAAATGTGGACACACAATACGGATGGAATAGATATGTCTTTCTGATGATGTTTTTGTGTGAAGGGTTGATTGGAGTGCCGGATCCACCCACGCTCATCTCCGACTCATTAAAGAGCACATCACTCCGACTGAGTTGGGAAGGGAGTGCTCTTCCTCTCCCATATATGGTGTTCACCGTCCAGCGACGAGTGTTTCCACGGACGAGTCAGTGGGAAACGATCCCATCGTCTTCACAGCAGCCTCTCAACGTGACCACCTTCACCGTTCAAGCCCTCAAGCCATACACCGAGTACCAAGTACAGAGAACTCTTTTTTTTACTTCAATTCTTATGCAAAGTCCTGTGAGATTTGCATAAAAATGCTGCGAGTCAGATCTTATCTCACGAATATCTTATGTACTCCCTCCATATATGGGTGATGTGTGATTGTTGTGAACTCACACAGTTCCGAATCGGATGGATTCTCGCTCACGACTTTCCTCCGTACTACTCACGCGAGAGCAACCCCATCGAGACGCTCCCGAAGGGCCTGCCCAATCCGCCGGAGATCACGAGCATTCAACCGATAAGCAACACGAGCGTGTCAGTCACTTGGCTGCCACCTTCTCAGCCCAATGGCAAACTCATTGCGTATATCCTCAAGTTGAGAAAGCTTCCCGATGGCCATATCATCATCAAGGTGGGAACACCTTTCCTTTGTTTTATTTTGGAGTAACGGGAGTTTGGACGGAGGGGATTCCGCTTATCTTTGCTTTGATAAGGAGAAGAATGTTTGCCAACAAAGGTTTACTGCTGTTTATTGCAGGAAATCCCGATAAGTCAAAATCCGCGAGGCTACACCTTCGCAGGTCTTCAACCGATAACAAACTACAGCTTGGAAATTTCCGCACAAAATGTCGAGGGCGAAGGGGAGACGGCCAAGGTTCATTTTATCACGCCACAGTCCTCCTTGTCCAATGGTGAGTGACAGATGGATGCTGTATTGACAATTACTGCCATTTTTAGTGAAAATCCAGAGGAAGTCATTAAAAGTGTTTGCGCATTCAGATATCTCCGAGAAGCCGGAACCAAGACTGCTCCTTCAAGGAATCAAAGATGTGTACATTCAGCACTTGGACTTGCTCGAAGACCCGGATGTCTATGTGTACAACTCCAGCCACAACATTTCCGGTATGATGCCATCAATTGTTTCAAAATTTAAGCAGCAATTGCAGACTCCATAAAATAATGTCTATATCTGCACAGCGATTGCATCCCACTTCGGATCCAAATGGGTGTTTATCGCAACAAGCGAAGGAGACATAATCCGGACAGGGCTGGACCAACCGCAGAACCTTCTCATAGTGCCCAAAGAGAGACTCGACTTGGTCGTCTCGTTCCTCGCGGTGGACTGGCTGCACAACCAACTCTACATTGTGGGGAAGAAGCGGAGATCCTCGAACTGGTCCATCAAGCGGTGTGACCTCAGTGGAAACACCTTGATAACCATTTACCCCTACTTGTTTGAGAAGCCTATTGACTTTGCCGCAGATCCTTACACGGGGTACATCACGATGATATGAATGCAATTTTTATGCACTCTAAAAAAATTCATGTGAAAATGATAAGCTTTTATGAAATATCAAAAACAGGTATTTGTACTGGGTCAGCCCCTCGTCACAGTTGAACCGTGGGGGCTTGTTCAAGCTGGACTTGATTTCTGACGAGTTCGTCAACGGCCCGTACCCCGTCCCAGTTATCGAGGGTCAGGATTTGGGACCGTTTGTCGTCGACTCGATCAACTACCGGATTCTCATTGTGCATAAAGAGCGAAACACCGTTTTAGCAGTAACTTTAGACGGGTATGTATTGACACCACTGAAAATGTCCTTCTCCCATGACAAAAGTGTCACGTCCATGTTCATAAAAAATCTCAATCTTTCAGGGACATCACGGACATTCGACGAAACACTCAGAGTCCTCAATTTGAGGACGCCCTCTCGATTTCTTGGTACAACGGGATTTTCTACTACACCACCGGCCAGAACGTGGTCATCGAGGAATACAACGCGGCTCAAGACGCATACTTCCAAAACCTGTACAACGTGGCGAAGGTGCATCAGCCTTGCAGTCATTTGATGGTGGTCCACCCCGACCTGCAGCCGATCCCCGTGCCGATGGCACCACCTCAAAGGGTGCAAGTCATTTATGGGGAAACACGCGCCAGAATCAGTTGGCGTCCACCTCCTGTTATCTCCGGACTTGGTACGTTCATCAACCTATTCTTCCCTCTTGACTACAACCCCCGACCTCTTCACCTCCTTCTTTTGCCTTGAAATCAATATTTTTTCTATCTCGCTCTTAATTCTCTCTCTACTGCAAACGTGTACAGTCCTCAATAGTTTGACACTCTTCGCAATTGTCCAGTAGAACTGGAGTGAGATGTAGAAAAAAGTGATCTTTGTGTGTAAGCAAGCTTCAAAGTCAGAACACATCTCTGAAGACGAGAGTGCCTTGTAAGCTGTAAATATGACCCTTGATCCCATCTCTGACCTTTACTCGCTTTTATTACGCTCACATCGAAGATTGCACGTACACTGCCCCGTTTGTCCAGTAACATTTTTTGCTGATATTACAAAAGCATCTCCCTCAATCTAGAATGAGATTAGAGTGGAAATCATGTTGAAACTATGTGTTCAAAACTTGTCGAGTTTCGAGGAGTTCAGATATAATTGAAGAGATAATATGCCACAATAATACTTGAGGAAACACACTTATCATCAAGCTCTTATTTCTAACGCGTCGTCAGATGCTACTGCTCTCTCTCAATGTTGAATATGTGCATCATTTTTAGGTCCCCGTTCCCCTTCTTTAACTACCCGTCGAACGCGAGTTTGTATTGAAGATTTGCGTCTTACATTGGAAGCCCTCCTTCTGTGGACCCACATTCTTAACCAGTTTCCCTAAACAAATTTTATGAGCACACTGTACAGCACTACTAATTGAATTACGGGATTTGATCCAAAAAAATACTATACGTGATATTTAATAGGAAAAATATTATACATTATAAGATGCGCCAGTCTGTCCCATTCAATCGTATTTTTGATACTTGTCCATCCAAAGAAAATCTTTACCTTACTCTTCGTCGTGTAGATGTATAGCAATCAGAATAATATTTGATGTATTTATTTGCCATCTTCTGTGCTCAACCAGCAAGATATTTATTTTCTGAGGAGGAAAGCACCAATTGATGTAGGAAGATAGGGAAACGATGACCCATCATATTTTGACCTTTTGAGTGACCAGGGATAATATCATGCTTCGACTTTGTGATTAATTGATTAATTGTAATGATTCCACATGCTCATTTATTAGTTTATTTGATTAAAAACATGAGGGTTACACAACTTTTAAAAACATGCATGACTTTTTAAGATTAATTTAATTTTTAACATATATTTATTTTCTCTGACTTCTCAAGCATACCTGTGCACACTCGCGCATATTTAATTAAAATTAATTACATGTTGCCTCCGACAAAGTAAAAATTGACACGATTTTTTAGTGATGAACAAGTAAGTGATATGTCAAATATGTTCAAAAATGCCTTTCGAGTGAGGGAAAAGTTTTTTTGCTAAAAAGAAAGTAAAAAAGGGCCGCTACTACTAAAAGACGCTCGCCGAAACTTTCTCTGGCTTTCTTTCTGGCTTTCTCTGTGCACAGGTATGCTTGTCACTCTCTTTTTCTCTTTTACACAATAACTTTTAAAATTATGTCAACCCTTTTTCTGCATGAACTTTACCGCACATTTTTGAGTAGTTTTAGTATGCAACCCCTTTGTGGCTATACTTTGTAAGACTAGAACGAGGCTTTTCTCTTTGTTTTCTAGGGGATGGTTCGTGGCGACATTGGAGATACGAGGTGAAAGTTGATGACGGGAACATGTCCTTCGGGAACATCACAGAGGACGAATTCACAGTCTACAATCTCCGACCCAGTTCCGCATACACGATTCAGGTAGCCGCCATTTCGGACGGGGGTCGAGGCCCTTGGTCGCCCCCGCTGCGGGGGAAGACGTTGAGGGAAACTCTGTACAATATCACCTTTCTGTGGGGCTCCCAATCCGGACTCTACACGACGAACACGCTTGGAGAGAATGTCGAACTTTTGGCCTCCCCCAATATGTGGATGAACGGGAGTGGACTCGGTGAGGACAAACTGACTCAAAGTCAGCTCCCACCTCCGCACCTACCTGGGATCTCTGGTGGTCTCGGAGGGGGGAGTGGGATGTATATGTCTTCTTTAACTTGGTTTGACACGCTCGTCTTCTTCGCTCTGAGCAACGGTTCAGTGTACTACTACGACACGGTTACGAATTACCCCACCTCAGCCCCGTCATCCATCCACGAGAGGAGGAATGAGATCACGAGACTCACCGGAGTTCCGAATGCTCAGTCCATTGCCTTTGACTACATCGGGCAGAAGCTGTACTGGAGTAACCCGAAGCAGCAAACAATTCTGAGGTGCTCCTTCATTAAGGGCTCGGTGGGAATGCGAAGTGGAGCCGTGAATGTGGAGACGGTCAATCCGTGCAGCTTGCGAGAGCGGGCGGAGCGCCTCCAAGTGGTCACAATGGCGAGAGAGTTGGCGGTCGACAGTTACAAAGGTATTCTCCTCTGGAGCACGGGTCACTCCTTGGAGCTCTCCAGGTTGAATGGCTACTCTCAGCGGACTCTGTACCAAACAGGGCTCTTTTCCGGGGTTCACATCATGGGCATCACGCTGGACACGGACCAGTCGAGAATTTATTGGATCACGCGCTCCAGCTCGGGCTCCACCCTTCAACGGCTGAGCTACAACATTCGGGGAGCTCAGCTTCCCATGATCATTGCCAACTATGATGACACCTCAATCACTGGACCGATCCGCTACTTCAATGACAGGCTCATTTGGCTTCAAGGGCCGTCTGAAGCGGTGATCACGGACTTGTTTGGCCAGGGCAAGTCTTCTTTGAGAATCAGCACGATTAGCAACATTACAAACTTGCATGTGCGAGACCAGTCCTCTCAGCGCTACCCGGGAGGACTGTCCCGTTCCAAGATTCAAGTGTACCCCGACCCCATTCTCAAGTGGACCATTGGCTGTCAAGGGAAGTGGGACAACTTCACCCTGTCTTGGAACTCGGTGAATAACACAAACTACGGCAAACTCCTGTATGAAGTGGTCGTCAACAACTCCATCTCGAAAATCACGGCAGAGCCTCACATTACCATTGAGAATGGGACATTGTTCAAGCCGTACACGGATCTCGAAATCACTGTGACCTCGTTGACTTACTGGGCTTCCAGCAAGCCGGTGACGACCCGCTTGAAAACACCGTCGTGGCGCCCCTCCCAACCATTGAACCCTCGAGTCTTTGTCCAGAATTTGAGATATCCGTATGGTCCCTCGTCGAAAATGACGTCCACCAATCTGAGTACGGCAGGATCCTCAGTGTCGGTGGAGCTGAGGTGGGACATGCCTGCCAATCCTAATGGGCCTATTTTAGGCTACCTCATCCACTGCTGGAAGGATACTATGAAAAAGACAGACTGCATGTGCGAGGTGGACATGAACAGGCTCCAACATCCGAGTTGCGAAATCTCCAATTTGGCCCCTGCCTCCCAGTACTACTTTGCCATTCAAGCGTATACCGACACCGGGGCTGGGAATTTATCGAGCAAGGTGCTCGCTGCCACCTCGTTCAACACTCCGGTTCCTAGACTGATGCTCGTCTCGTCGGATCAGCTCCAACTGCTTGATGTGGACAGAAACAACTTGAACTCCATTTCCATCGGGTACTCTGGCGGCAGACCGCTGACAGCCGCTTATCTTGCTGCGGACAATACTGTCTTTTGGTTTAACGAAGGTCAGGATCTGATGTGGCACCAAGTTGGTGGAACCAACAAGACAAGGATGGTCTCTCTCAATAAGCAAGCAGAGTGCAGCAACTTGGTCGTCGACTGGCTCGGGAGAAAGTTGTACTGGGCCTATGAAGATGTGGGAACAACGAGTGGGAGCTCCACGGAGCAAGAAAAATATGGGATCATGAGCTACGACTTGGTTCCCAACTGGAATGACGCTCAAATGCCTGAAATAGTGCTGAGGTCAAAGACTCCTGTACGCTCTCTCACTGTGGACCCATACAAAAAGGCTCTCTTCTGGACGACTTCGAAAAGGCAGCCTGGGATCACGACCCTCTTCACCGCGGAGCTGAATGGATCCTCGCCCCGCCCATTTTTGTCCAGAGACCCGATGACTTGCAACTGCAGCTCACTCACGGCGACAGGGGAGCCCTTGGCGTATGACTCTTATGGGCTCGGGGATGGAAGTGCCTTTCCTGCAGGAATCCTCTTTGTCGACAGGCAAAGCATTTGGTTGAGTGACGAGAATGGCTGCAACTGCGCGCAACTCGTGAGCTTCAGCACGTTACCATTTCTCCAAAGCTCGCCGTACCATATTGCGGCGGACCAGCACCGCGTTTATTGGGCCGGTGGCTTTCTCTTTGCCTCTGAAAAAATGAGCAACGGAGGAGTCACGGAGTTGCAGCCGAGTGGAGCAGGAGTCCAGGAAGTGTCCGTTTTTGGACCGGTGTCCCAACCTTATCCCAGTCTGGCTTGTTTGATTCCTCAGCAGTTGGAGCCTCAAGAGCCTCTCATGTTCAATCACTCCTCACATTCCCTCCATTTACAACTTCCGAAGCCGGTCACAGTGAACTGCTCGCTGCCTCACGACTTGTCGCTGCCCACCCCAAAGTACAACGTTTACTACGGAACCGTGAACGAAAACAGAATTTCCGAGTGCACCCCCACGAGCTCATCTTTCTGCAAGGTGGTGACCACTTTGGAAAACATGTTGCACATCAATGACCTCCACCCGTACACCACCTACACGGTCTTTGTCACCGTCACAAATTACTACGCGGAACAACTCGGAGAGAAGCCTTTGGGTTGCTCGCCAATCATGCTGAGAACCGCTCCTGGGGCACCAATGCCTCCAACACTACTCCGACTCGAAACACTTACCCCATACTCCATACGAGTTGTTTGGAGGCAGCCAGAGAAGCTGAATGGAGAGAAGGTGTGGTACGAAGTTCACTGGAAGTCTGAAGGGAATCCGTACAGTCCGAAGGAGACGGGGCAAATGTGGGCGGAGAATGAGACAAAGAGCAATCACAATCGGACCGAGTTTTACCTCGACTTGGTGAAATTGCTGCCCGATCATAATTATACAATTTGGGTGGTCGCCTTCTCTGAAAAGGGAGACGCTTTCAGTGAGAGCGAGCGCCAGTGGGTGCGAACATTTCCGTACCCAAATAATATTACTCTGGTCAAGGCGTCACCTCACAACCTTAGCATATCTTGGCTCCCTCCCAATGACACTAGCATTCTTCGCCACCAAATTAAATATCGTGAGGGTGGCTCCTCGGAGTGGAATGAGACTCAGTTGGTAGACTTCACAATTCCGTCGAGGAACTACAAGCTTAACATCACACAACTGAAGCCAAAGACTTCGTATGGATTCCAAATCCTGACGTGGTACATTGGTGAGCCAAAAACCGCGCTGGAATGGCCCGGAGAAGGACATCAGTTTACGTTTGAGACTCTGGCTGATAAGCCCGGCAGACCTGGGAAGCCTGGAGCGCACTGGGTGGGACGCACACCGTTGTATGATATCGCGTGGGACAAGGCGGAAGAGAATGGGGCGCAGGTGGAAATGTACAGTTTAGAGTGCAAGCTCGAGACGCCTTCGAAGGATGTCGCGGACAATGGAAACCAGAGCTTCAAAGAGTTCGGAAATGCCACGAGTAGTAATGTTACCAAAAAGTCGGTTCGCGAAAAAAGGGACGCTGACAATTTTGAAAGTAAGGATCAAGTGGATACTGCTTCAGCTGCCGCAGAAAAACTGACTTCGCCTGACACGGAAACCAAAATCTTTTACCAGTGGGTGGTCATTTACAATGGGACGGAAGCGAGGTGGAAAGTTGAGGGTCTTGACACGAGCAAGCTTTATAGTTTCCGAGTTCGCGCAAAGAATGTCTACGGATGGGGCGAGTACAGTGACGAGGTGAAGGTAGACTTTGACATGCTGGTGCTGGTCCCTCCAAGCAATTCGGAGTTTGGCATTGTCCTGGGGTCTATTTTTCTGGCTTGTGTGATCCTCGCCACGTGCACGTTCCTCACATTCTTCAGTGAGTTGACTGAATTGATTTTACTCTAGTAACAAAATTACGATATGTACTAACATTTGGGTATGACACTTTTAGTGTACCGCGGCAAGCTGAAAGAGAAACCAATCTTAAGCGGGACCTTGTCCTCCTCAGAGCGGAGGGAGGTGGAGCTAGCCACTCTGAGGGAGCTGCCTGGTGGCTCGACGTTCATTCATCAGAGCAACATCCTCTATGCGAGCGATTTGCTGGTGGACATTGAGTTCTCGAGCATTGCGAAAGTGCACAGACATCAAATCTCTTTCACAAAGTTTTTGGGGAGCGGTGCCTTTGGGGAGGTGTACGAAGGCAATGCTTACGGACTAGTGAGTCCGCAAGAAGAGACTCGAGTAGCGATTAAGGTGGGACATATTTTAACTTGTCGCAATAATTACATGAGAGCTGAAAAATGTCGTATCAGTAAGGACATTTGTACATTTCCAGACACTGCGAAAAGGAGCGTCTAACGTGGAGAAGATGGAGTTTGTCCAGGAAGCAAAACTCATGGTCCAATTTCAGCACCCACACATCATACAGTTGATGGGGATCTGTGTGGACACGGATCCCTGTTGCTTGCTTTTGGAACTGATGAGTGGAGGCGATCTCTTGTCCTACCTCAGGTCTTACCGACCGAATCTCGGCTCAACTACCTCGCTCACGATAATCGACTTGTTGCGCATGTGTGTGGATGTGGCGAAAGGTTGTGTGTATTTGGAGGAAATGCATTTTGTTCACCGCGACCTGGCGGCTAGAAACTGTCTCGTTCAGATTGAGACTAGTCGACACGAAGGGGTGGAAAATTCCACTGCGGGAGGGGAATGTCAAAGGGTTGTGAAGATTGGGGATTTTGGCTTAGCGAGAGACATTTACCGCAATGATTATTATAGGAAGGAGGGTGAAGGATTACTGCCAGGTAAATGGGTTTTGCAAATATCATCACTACAACTACATTCTCAGGAGTTTATAATAACGATTAATAATTTGTAAAGGCTCCACCAGCCCCTTCATTGCCCACAATCTCTGTACGTTTTACCATTATTAGATTTACTTATATATACATACTGTAACCTGTAATTCTACATTAATAAATTAATATGCTGGCGATGTCTGTAGAAGTCAACTCATGCTCCGATGCTGGGAGTATAATCCAGACAATCGGCCAAGTTTTCGCGAATGTCAAGCTGAACTGGAGGGGATTCTTCAGGCTTACCACACTATTCTCAGTGTGGACCAATCTTCTGCAGCAGATGCACACAATCCCAGTGAAACAACAGGTAAATACATATGGATTTACCCATATTAACACTAACACTATTATACAAACAACATAATATTTAATCGGATACATATTCGGAAACATTTTATGATCATAAACATCAATTATTAATATGATGTGTTATTCTCCTCTATAAAGACAAAGAAGACGAGTATGGTTTCTGCTCAGTAAACGCTGAAGTTCATCGCCGGTACAACTATAGGACGGCTCCTAAATACATTGAAGTCATTGCAGATCAGTCCGGATCTGAGGACCTTAGCTCATTTCAAACGAATGAAGGGTATGAAATTCCAATCCCCCGAAAACCACCTAGGTCACGGAAACTGCCAGACGTCATGATAAATAGCCATCCCTCAGCGGAGTACGGGTTACCATCACCAAAATACTGGAATGTGGATATCCCTCAGAACTTTAATCGCTCCAACAGTGCGTCATCCCACATTCCTCTTTTGCACCAGATTTCATCCTCAATGACGGAGAACAGAAATCAGGCTTTTGTTCAGGATTCAGTGGAAGACGTTCAGTACACAGTAGCAATGGAGCGTCAACGTTCTAACCCAGATTTCCAATTACCATTGTATTATGAAAAATCTGCGAAATCCCACCCAAATCCCAGTATTCACTACAAGGATGACGTCGGAAACGAAAGTTCGGAAAGAGGCAGTCAGGAGCATAATGACAAACCCGTGTACTCATACTCCTACTTGCCATCATCGCCCACATTTACAGAGAACATTGATTATCATCGTGTTGCTTCCAGCTTAAACACCCCGATATTCAATCGTCAAGCAGTTGATACATGTGGTAGCGGATAAGTCTTTTCATATATTAGTAATTGAAACATTTCAAAGAATAAAGTCGCATTCATTACAAACATAGTTCTTTAGTCATAGTTTCTATGCAATGCATCATGATTTCATACATTTAACCAGTGCAGTAGTCTCTTCCTAAATAACTTACCCTGCGGATTGAATTTGCACAGTAAATATCTAACGGTATCAAACCAATACCAAACCAAAATACAGCGGCAATGACTAACTTCCACTTTTATTTAATTTTTCTTCTTCCAAAGCTCACATTAAGCCTTTAAGATAAGCGATTAGATTATCTCTCTACAGAAATACCCAACACTCGTATGATCTAAAACATTGGATCATTTTATGAAAATGTTTGCTTATCTTTAAACCACGGCGTTCATATTATGATACTGTAAAACATATTTAAGCGAATGTAATTACGACTTCAAACTAGTATTCAAAGCAAATTTACAGAGTCAACAGCAAGTACAAAAGGTCCATAATGAAGTCCATACCAAAAACTGGTGTTATATTGATTTTGGTGTACGTAATATTAGCTGTAGTTGATTCCGGCAATGCATTCTCTCAAACTGAAGGAAGGGGTTCAGATGGTAAGTTTGTATTAAATGACAAAATACTTATCGGTATTAGCGTACATTAGCTACAACAATATGTGCCAGAAAATTTGCTAAATATAACCATGTATATTACACAAACCAAAACGTATTGCCGTTACAAGAGTCTAACGATTTTATGGTTTCATGGTTTAAATTACGAAATTAACTCTCAAAACGTAAGCACAACAAAGCAAACTATCCGAAATTTAGTTCGTGCATTGTTCTCTTACAATTGTTAGAATTGTCGAATGATTCAAAACCTAAACTTCAAAAAACCTTTGCAGTTAAAATTGCTTTGACAGACGATGAATGCGTTATTTTTGTTAGTCTGCAACTATCCCCACTGCTGACCTCAATATAAACTCCTACAATCCAATACAATATAAATTAATTTCGTTATTTCTGTAGGACATCTTTTGGACATAAAAGCGGGCCCAGATATTGAAGTAAACGAGTTATCAACAACTGAAGATCCCGGTACAACTACGACAGAAGATCCCGGTACAACTACGACCGAAGATCCCGGGACAACTACGACCGACGATCCCGGTACAACTACGACAGAAGATCCCGGTACAACTACGACACAAGATCCCGGTACAACTACAACCGAAGATCCTGGTACAACTACGACAGAAGATCCCGGTACAACTACGACAAAAGATCCCGGTACAACTACGACACAAGATCCCGGTACAACAACAACCAAAGATCCCGGTACAACTACGACAGAAGATCCCGGTACAACTACGACACAGGATCCCGGTACAACTACGACAGAAGATCCCGGTACAACAACAACCGAAGATCCCGGTACAACTACGACTGAAGATCCCGGTACAACTACGACAGAAGATCCCGGTACAACTACGACAGAAGATCCC
>JAHZMW010004344.1:0-132950 GCA_027743745.1 Alloscopus bannaensis | reverse complement strand
TGAGAATGTTAACATTAGTGATTTTAAATGTGTCGTCAATGTGAGTAATGCTTTTATGCTAAATGCATTTACGTTTTGCACTTTGTTTGTTTTTCAGTGATTTTGAGTCATATGGTTTATTTGTAATTTTCCATTAGTAAGATTTTTGTGTTTTGTGAAATTCACTGTTCGAAAGTCGTCTAGATTATCTGTTCGAAATTGATTGTATAAGTCACCTCAGTATTGGAGGTCATAGTTGTTGTCAATAACTGATGATTGGAAATTTGTCGTAATTAAAATAAAGTGTTGAAAATAACTTTATCCTGCTCGTCATTGTAAGTTAAGGTTATCGATTCTACGCTTTTAGTCTAACGTATTAGGGCTCAGATTTCCTCTATTTTTTCGAACTCTGTAAGTCGTACTGCCGAGTCGGTGTACGCGACAAATAAAACGGCCAGTTACGAAGCTCGTAAAATTTTCCAAGCGGTTTTCGCCATATTTACATCGTGAAACCTGTAAAATATGGGGAAAGCAATCCAATTACGTCAAAATTGGAAGACACACTGTTTCCTTCACAGTGTGAACAAATTCCTTCGAGACAAATCCATATTTCGCTAATTTTGAAGCGCCAAGCTAAACTTTGTGTGAACCAAGGAATTATTACGACTTGAAAGACTGATAAGCAGTTGGAAGGTAAGAAAAAGCAATTCATCAACTTCAGCGCGCTCCTCTCACTCGCCCTCCTCGTTTGTGTACACGTGGTGTGCGGGCACTTGCTTCGAGTGAGTCATTATACGTTTTCGCCTCTGAGCGGTATACCGACGACTCCTCGATGCATTATTTGTACTTTAATGGGGAAAGGCTGTCCAAGCTATTCCACCGTAAATGACTGACTGACTACTCCGCTCCTCCTGCCCCGTGAGTAGGGAGACCACGGAAACGGAATGAGGGAAGAAAAAGTTGAAGAAGCAAGAGAGCAGCGGGAAATCGACGGAGAAATAGACAGATGAAAATTCATCTATTTGTTGGTTGAACAAATTAGAGCGGAGAATGAGGTTTCTCGTCCATTGAATTGATAAAGTCGAGTAGTTTGCCCCGGCAAAGATATACGCGCGTGCAAAAAAGTACATGTCTACCACACCATCATCATACAAATGTATGTGTTCTGAGACTTGTGTTTCGGCAACCGTTGGACAAACGTTATAGATAATATGAGGTGCTGTGCTTCGGGTCTCAAGGTGAGAGGAGTGAAACTTGGAATCTGGAGGGCTCTTTTGGAATCTTTGGCTTCATTTTAGCCGCTTAGTTTATGGAATGCCTTGTTCTTGTGAGTTGAAGTAGAAGAAAACTCCACTTCATCTTTCTCTCTCTTCTGTGGAGTGCTCCACACCAACAACTGGCTAACTACGAGTGAGTCAAGACAGAAAAATGGCAATCAAGGAAACACTACCTTATCTCGGTGAGAGAGTGTTGTCGAAGTTTTTACGTTCCACCACCCCTCCTCGCCTTTCTCTGAACAGACAAGCATTGATTGGGAAAAGCAGTGTGTGAGCAATTTCCATCCTCTGAACGATAGAAAGGCAAGCCGAGAAGGAAAGTATGAATCTTGTCAAGGGCACGAATACACATGAACCTAGAAACATGCAACATGCATCCATTATACATTCGGAAAACACTTTTCCAGCGTATACATCTTCGACTGTGCATAAAAAATCATGCGTTTTATATCATCTCTCTTGGCTCGGAGAATGAGAAAAAATGTATGCACTCTCCGTCCTCACCATCTCCTTAAGTGACACTGTTGCGAGCAAATGATGGAAAGTTGCTTGTTTCACACGGTTTCGTAAATAGTACCATGGCCTCGAGCCATCGCACACACTTTTCTCTCTGAAAAAACGAAGCAGCCAAGCATCCACTTTCTTTCTTTTTCTGTCTTCTGTGTGCACTCCATTTTCGGTGGATTTCAGCAGGAGACCGTGTGTGTATGTCTTGTGAGACTAGTGTGAGAGTGAGTCTCTATTTATTTACTCCTTGTTTTGAGTGGAATCTCAACACCAGCGTTTTGTATGAGTTACATATGTTCATTCAATGCACGTGTTACTCCATTTCGGTTGTACAATCCAGTAGTAATCGTCTCGGGTGAGAATGTGTGTACTCGCTCTGACGACCGGAGGAGAAAGCTTGAGGTGATGAAGGATGTAATATTTTCTTGCTTTGTGTGCATCTATTCTCCGAGGATTTCTCAACTTGTCTTCACTTTTCCATTTCAAAGTGTCTTTGGGTGGTGGTAGTGGTGCTGTGAGTTGGCTGGCGGTGATCATGATACACACTATTGCCTAGTACAAGAGCTAACTTGTCAAGAGAAATTCATCCATTACATAACTTGTACCTTGAACATTTTCATCTTTCATTTTGAGTGAAAACGACAGTCATAGATTGAGGCTATGGTCGGACTATTTCATTTGGCAACGCTCTCCTTGTTTTCTCCGCTTCACTTTCGCTTTCTTTTCGTCTCGTGTTAATAACCTTTGTCTTTTCTCATCATGCCTGCCATCACCTCGACCATGTGATGAGATCATAATATGCACACAGACATGCACACTTTCAATTCAAACCTTTATCCCGTGACTTGAAATGCGCTTTTGCTGACTTCATTTTCTTTAAAAGCTCATCATCATCACTTTTGCAAGTTTACAATGACTTCCGCTTACTTACTAGAATTGGAAGCTTCATTAGCTTCAAATGAATAATAAGAAGAGCACACAACGAGTGTCACTCAAGTTGACAACTAACGTACAAGTTTTACTACCGTCTTCGACTCATTGCGAGACATTTGAAGGAAAAATGGGTTGGTTATAGTCTACGTTTAGCAGTATTTCTCAGTGTTGATTCGTAATTAACCGGAGTGCTCGTATTCAGTAACGGTGTGAAAAAATGCATCCCCCTTTACTTTGGACGTAAACTTTGGTCAACATTCCATTTGCGGACATGCTGTTGAAAACGTCATGCACGCCAATCTATTTATTTCGGGATCAATGTGCACACAAACTATTTTCACTGGCTTTTCAGTTCGTTTCATTGAATGCAGGTAGAGTCAGTCAGTGGAAACTATGACAGAATTTTATAGCGGTATTCCAGTATGCCATCCCGACTTCCATGTCACCAAGCCATTTGTGCATCTCAATGGAACAACGTCGTTACTTGAAGAGGACAAGGCTTGGCATTGGTACGCCATTCATGAGCTCGTTAGATATTATTACGGGCTAAGCACATTTCCTTTGCGGTGTATCGCGCTATTCCAGAGCCGAGTCACGAGACAGTTCATCCTCCCTCTCGATAACCTCTTTGGAACAGAAACAATATGAGAGTACGTGTCAATATCTGCTGAGCAAGAGAGAGACTTGTCTCCATACATTTCTATTACAAAGACTCTGCGTGTGTGCGGTCGTGGCCTGTGAACTTGGCTGTGTTGTGAACTCGATACTCTTGATCCGCTGTGATACCGAAGACACTTCCAGGAACCACAACTGATACCCATTCCCCCGTATTTTTTTACGGTGATCTCATCTTCCTACTTTTCTTCCGATGTTGAATGATTCTCTAAATATTTCATGGGCTTCTTTCCTTTGTCCTTTGCCTCTCGTAGAGTCGAGAGACAATCATATTAAAGGATTCTTTGTTTTCAGGAATATTCCTTCTGGTGAAATCGTGCACTCGAAATCGGATACTGTTCTCAACTGATCCCTTTTTATATGGAGGCATTATTTAACAATGACAACGCTTTATTCTGAGTCCACAGATTCGCTCTCAGTGAAAGCATATATCCTTGTGTATAGTATCGACTATGGGAAATGTATACATACTTTTGTAGCACTATACTACGTTTTTCTTTGTTCAAATTTTTTGGCCAATTTAAAACTTGAAATCTCACACCAAGTCCAACAATACACATGCACACATGCTGTGGAAGTGGGTGAAAATTGAAAATTATTGGCGACCTAATTCTGAGCTTGGGGTAGACAGGAAGTTCTATGCAAACGTAGCTGGATAGCATTGCGTTTGCAAAATCTGTAGAACTATTACAGAAGTGGGACCAAGCGCTTTGTACTTAATATTCAGGGACAGTCAGTAGGTTTCTACATTAGCCTTTTGTGAAGATGTACAAAATGCAAGACAGGCTAAATAAGATTAAAGGAGTGTGATATACATACCGCATTAGTGACACACTCTCTGTGTGGAGAGAGAAAGTATACATTTACTTCTGAGAAACAGTGGGCTTGTTTTCCCAAAACGGTTCTCATATAGCTAAACGCGTGGTGGCAGACTTTTATGTGCGTCTCTCTGTGTTCCATGCAGTTCGTGTGTGAACGTATTTAGTTGAGGCTGAAGGAGGTAGCGGTACGAGTAGGAAAGCTCAGGAAATGCATGGAAATCGTGATAAAGGACCCATTTTGCCATCAAGCCAGAGATCTCTTTAATAGGCGTCTCCAGCTTTTACTTTCTTAGAGATATGGAGCAGAGAAATAGAAATACATGTTCTTTCAATGGGAAACCTACAATTTTCCTTCTCTCCGGCTTCCACGTGCCCCTCTGCATTCATGGGCCCATCAATAAAAAACTACGACTTTTACTTAGACTTTCTCTCTCTCCTGCTGCTGGTCCTCTTTCACTGTCATACTCATGTTCATGTGTGTATATTTCGATGCATTGTCTCGCACATAAAGTTTGACTGAGGAACCACTGCAAACGACTTGTATATTCTGGAATTCGATGTGCACGCTTTAGTTATGGTGAACATATTGTATCAAAAAATAGCGCTTTTTATTCCCCATCACCGTCGCGACTGCACTAAATTCACAAAAAAAGAAAGAGGGAGGGAGAAGGAGGGAGAGGGGGAAACCAGAGGAGTAGTTGTGCGGCGAGACTAGCCATAATAGTTGCCATTCTATGAAGATTTTCTTAAGCCATTCTATTTTCGTAGCAATAATTTCTGCCATGATGACGCAATGGCAATACTTACGAAACCAACGACGACTCCATTACCTGAGTATTCCAAAAGTCTGGAGTCTGGACACTGCAGTCAGATACATAGCTTAATACCATATACCGTTGTAAATGGAGTGCTGCAACTGCTGGCGGCTTTTTGATGGTATAAAAGATTTCGAAGTGAAAGTTGCAGTAAAGTCGTGCTGCAGTTGTGAGTGACAATTATGTCTAACACGTAACATTGAGGATTGTAAGATTGTGTGGAAAAAAAACTAGGAGACAGACTTTCTCAGACATTTATGAATGCATGCAGATGGAGCCCATATATATAGCACCCAAAACGTATATGTAAAAAATGCCGAGAGCACTAGGTGTGGTACAGATTAATTATGTAATCATACACAAAGCTTATGGTAAGGTGGAATGAGCAGCTGGACCACTTTCTCTTTTTTCATTAACAAGCTCCAAGTCTCTTTTAGACGGTGCAAATAGATACACCCAAGCAGACTATAATTATCTACAACGAATCCATTAGCAAAGTGCAAGGAAGATGGGTAATTGGACATTCCATTTTTGTTGTGTTGTGCATAAATGTGAGTATAAATACATATAGCATTCCTTCCAAAATCCTTTTCTTGCAACTAGCTAAATTTATACTGTATAATGTATTGTTAAACCTATAACAGCTTCCGGTCTGAACAAAAGCCTAAATAGGCCAAACCGACGTTTTGGTTAAGACCGTCGACGAAAAGTAGAGATGCGACTGTTTCTATGCAAAACACCGGTCGGATATCTTCATCATCAAGCTGCTTATGTGGACAAAAGTCCCTTATCGATTCATAAAATGGGACGGATCACCTCATTTCTTATTACTCTTATGTAGTGGGTACGCGTGCACTACTTCGTTTCAATTAATTTGGACTTTGCATATTGCCTCCCTTTCTCTGTCTCAATCAAGCTCGTTCTGATTGAGGAGAGAGTTGAACTTGAAACGGCGCTGGGGACGAAAGCAGTGCGACGTACTTGTAAGTTACGCATGTGGAGGCACACACAAGCTCGGTACACCCAGAAAACTGATATTATCACAAGAATTCTAGTGAAAAATTTGTATTGGCGTGACAGTCGCTGGTTTACATCCTCATGATCACTTTGATCATTATCAAAGTATGTATGTGTAGCAGCAGCACCTTCCTCCCGCTTTTGTCTTTTCGCTGGAGTGCGAGTTTTGCGCGAAGCGCTGTGAAAGTAGCGTGTCCATCACAAGAATCCCTGTGCATCCATGCGCTTTCACTGGTAAACTCCGGATGAAATCAGCAAGCCACGCAGATCTTCCGCTGTGTGTGAAAGTGCCGAGATTGAGAGAGATGGAGAACGTGAGATCATAGACTCTGGGCAAGGGCGACGACGACAATCCGAAAACGTGCTAGCAAAGTCCACACTATATGGGATGGAGAGAGGGGGAACGAGCTGAGGTACTTGTGTCCCAGATTTACTGCTGGCTTTACATCCTTTATTTATACACTCCATGTGCAGTCACTCCACCACACCAGAGAGCTTCTCGCCCAAGTAATCTTGGCGTGGAGCATACCAAAGAGCATGGCAGTCGAACGTAAATGGTTTCGCGTAAAGAGTGAGCACGAGAGAAAGCAAGAGATTTCAGGTAGGAAAACATGAAAAGCCATGTTGCCTCTTTTCTCTCTGCAACGTAAACAGGGAGGTTAACACAAGTGTGCTATTATGTGATGAAGAGAGAACGTATGTGTGTGAGGGAAGCCGTAAATATTCCACGGCAAAGTGAGTGCATAATGTTTCTCGTCGTCGGGATATAAAGTGGAACAGCCATACACTTCGATATGTACATACGTTATAAGTTTAGTCTTTTTAAGCAGCGGTGGAGGTGGTGGCGGTGGCGTGTGGAGCCACAACTCGAGTAAATCGGTGTGCACAAAAGACAATATGTTACTTTCACTGCTGCAACGTCTGCTGACGAGAGAGACGGCGGTGGGGAGCACACGGTGTGTGTACGTTTTATTCAATTGTGTACAATTCATGTACGGCGTATTGTTGGGAAATCAAGGGCCCTGTAAATTTGCTCGTTTGGCATGTGATGTGACTGACTGAGTGAGCATTACATCGGAACAACATTCCACTACTACTCCCTTTACCCCCATTACTTAGATCTCAGAACAAGCTCACTACTACACTGCTCGAATGCAGTCGGGTAAAAAAATGCGTCGTGCTTTCACTCTGCTTCATATGACTTCATTTTTGGGCAAGCACCAGCATCAGCTACATGCAGGGGAAGTAGAGCTTTGTATTTATTTACAACCTCTCTCTCTCTCTCTCAACGAACTTTGCCTCGATTTGCTCCCATGCTCTAGAGCAATGTTGCGTTTTCCTTTCAAACGTGAGTGTGTACGAGAAGAAAAGCAGTAAAAAGCAAGGAAGGAAGTCAGTTAGGAGAGAACTTGCTTTGCTTCTCACTACAATGATTTGAAGAACGCAAACACTCGAGTGTTTCGAGAGAGAATGCTATCTGTGTAATGGAGGGAACAGGGAAAGTGCGAGTTTCTCCCGAAGACCGCAGTAAAGATATCAGTACAACTGACCCTCTCTCTCTCAGAGTGAAGTGAGTGAATGAAATTGTGCTTTCTCTTGTATACAAAAAAACTTCACTTTATGAAGGTACATCTACACACACTCTCGTAGGATCATACCATTCGTCGCCCGTATTGTGTGTGCACTACATTTTCCTCTTGACTTGTATAGGGAAAGTGTAGCAAGTAACAATTTATTTGATCCAAAGAATGTAGTAACAAAAACCACTGACGTCCTACACACCATCCATCTACCACGATGACGACCACTCTCTCTGGGAAAGTAAAGCAAACCTGCTATTTATGCAGTTGCTGATACAGCTATCAGAAAAAAAACTCTTGGCTTATGTCGTGATGTGATGAGAATGTTGCTCCTACACTCTTTGTAACAGCACCCACATACAAACACACGACCTTTTCCCTAGGATTTTCTCTCTCAATCTCTTCTCGCGTCTTATCTCCAAAAAATAAGACCTAATAGTATGGACATGCTATGGTCGTTTCTTGAACATCATGCCGTATTGTGCACACTAGTCAGCTCTCGATTATCGTACTTTTCCCTTCGGCTTTCACAACAGCACACAACTAATACGCCTTTCCCCTCTCTTTGCTAGCGGATTCAATGTGCATTTCTCCCTCCTCCTCCGTCTCTTCCTCGGGGAAAGGAAAGGTGGTTCATGAACTTGTGTCAGTGAAAACGGCACCTATTACTAAAGGTAAATTGTGGTCGTTACTTCATACATGTCTTTATATCTCCGAATATTTGAGTTTTTTTGTGTGTATACGATATGGTACTAAGGAATAAAGAAGACGGTGACTTCAAACCAAAGCTAGTCGTGCGACCAATGTATTTGCTGTTTTTGTTTACTTTTAACCTCTCCAGAGCAGGAGAATAGGAAAAGAGAGCTCGACTGGTTTTGCAAGTATATTTACGTTTACACATATGTACCCCAAATAAATAAAACAGCGTTATTGAGAGTTGACAAAAACGAAAATAAATCTTGAGAGAGAAGATCTTTTTCTTCGCTCCTTTCTCCCACAATTCCACAGTGACAACTCCCCATTGCGTGGGAAGGAAAATTTGTGTCGAGGCATTGTGCCTCTCGTAAAATACCAAGAGTGGAATATGTTAGCATGAATATGATGATGAGGAGTTTGTACAAGTGTCAAAAGCAGGAGAAGGAAAAATTTGCGGTTGAGTTCGACTTCAGTTCTTTGCGAGAATACAGAGGGTTCTCAAGCGTAGATATCTTCTCGATCTGCATAATGAAGCTGTGTGCCTTTCGAAGAAGTGATTTCCTTCCATAATCTCCCAAATAATACATACATATCCAGAATTGGGAGATCGTGTGGTGGTGGAGGTGGTAAAGGAACCCTCCGAAAATTTCCTCATCTCTCCCTCTCCTCCAGACTTGGAGTGTATTGTACATAAAAATTATATTTTAGGCATTCTCCTTCAGGGTCTCTCTTGCTTTCTCTCTGCCTATTATTCCCGTCGATGTTGACATTAAAGCGTGTTTGCCACGGAATCTCGAAATCTCAACCACAACGACATCCATTACCATCATAATATGCCATGAATAAAACATGTGTGCCACTACCACTCAACCAGCCCGCAACGAGAAGAGGCTCATTTGTGGCCATTAAATTTACTGCAAATTTCCGCAACTGCATAAAATATGCTTCGACTCACACACAAGCCCACGCTTTCTCTATGCTGCTGCCACCACAACAACATAAGTTTTTTAAAGTTCGATTTTATGTCGGCGTAAAACCGGTCAACCATCTGACAGATTATGGGCTCTCACTCTCTTTAAAAGAAGTGAGCGAGAGAAAGCGCTGCCGTTTTTGCATGTGTGTGTGCTCACGCTTTATATGCACAATGAGTTTCCGCCCTTATCTCGTCGTCGAGTCGGTGTTTCAAAGGACATGTGCAAATTGCCGATTATGTGTGACAGGTCTGCAGAGAAAGGATTTGAGTGATGCCATAAAACACCTCGAAAATACTAACTCCACACTAGTCGACACTCGCAAAATGCGAGCTTAGGAAACAACGTCTCCCTCTTGTAGAATGAGTGTGCGGTGGCTTTCCCCTGCTTATGTGGTGAACAAAAAGAGTAGAGATAATGCGTCAGGATTGACGTTTCGACTCGGTTTGTTTGTGGTGTGGTGATCAATTTAAATAGTGACTGCCTACACTAATTGCTCCGCACTCAGGAAGGAAGACTAAATTTATTACACCCAGTTGGAGGTAATAAATACTAAATGCAGTTGTAAAGCTCAAATTACTCCTTTCTTTTATTTCCAGTGAAATGCGAGATCCTTTCTTCCTTTCTTCACCTTCTTCCCCTGTCGATGGCTTTCTCCACACAATAGGGCTACCCGCCAATGAGCCTTTCTCTCCATTGTGGTGTGTGTGAAGTCATTACGGCATGAAACATGAAATTCACTGGATTAACCATTAATTTCTCCCACTCTTTGTGTATAGTACATTATGATTTTGTAATTCAATGCAACGACATAATTATGGGCTTGCATGCGGAGTTGATTTAAATGGGAAGAGTAGAGAAAAGGGCTTTTCCTACACCAGACTGCTCATTGTGATTAATACGTAATTATATGCAATTGACCGAGAGAAAACAAGCTGAAAGTGCAAAGTCTGCTCCAACCTTTTTGTATGCTTCAATTGAGGTGGTTCGAGGAAAGTGTAAAATAATCCTGCAGACTGTGAGTACAAAGGTGTGCTCCGAGCGTTATTACACATACAAATGTGTCTGCGTAAAGCGGTGGTGATGATGATCGTGATGATGTTGATTAATTTACTAGTGGAAAATTTTTACACAACTGACCACATAAGAGAGAGAGCAATGTATATTTTACAACCTAATTTCAGACGTTGTATGCATTAAGTGCTTTCATCAGCTAGTATGCCACTTTTTTGCCAGTCAATTTTCGTGCATGCATAAAACAAGAGTATATGATTATGCTAAGGAACAACCAGTAATCTTTTTACACAACCGGAAAACCGCTTTAAAAATACACAATAATGTTTATTATTGCTGAGAAAGGTAATGCGTATGGAATCGTGGGTTAACAAAACACTCCTGATACACTCGGCAAGCCACTTTAGATAAAGACAGATTGTTTGTTTTCTTACTACAGGCTAAAATGAAACAGTAATAATCCATAAAGCAATCATCGTCTTATCATCGTCCTAATCATTCAGAACAACTTGCCGGTTTAGGCAATAACGTCTTAATGCATAATATACTCGTAGCTACTATACTCTATTTCTACTGAAAACTAAGTAGACCGCTTACTACTTATAATTCCTGTGTTAGATTGGGATACAAGAAAAGAGTTAGAATACACCGGTAAAATTCATGGGAATTCTAAAAGTGGCACGATCCACGGAGACTATGCACTGATTCACAAAACGCCATTGATTTCCCATTCGTCCAGCGTGTCCGGCATTGCTCCACGCTCTCTCTCCATCCTCTGAGTGTTGTACTCAACAAACTGCTTTCGTTCTCCTTTGGTCAACCAGGGAGGATATCTGAAAAAAAAAACAAGTGAAACAAATAATTCGCCTGAAAGATTTGACAGGAATAATTTTAAACCAAAGTAACTTACTTCGGAACTGGCTTGGCGAGCTTGCTAAAGTTTGTGAAGTAATTGCTGGGTTCACGGGTATCATTAGCAGTAGACCAATACTCCTCTTCGCTGTCCTGTGGAGAAGTTTCTCTGGGACGGATGGGTGTCTCTAGGTTGAGACTCGCAATCATGTCTCGAACACCTGGTCTCAATGGACGTGTTGCACACCAGTCATCATCCGTTCGTCTCGCTGTGTGCATGAAAGAAGTCCCTTCACGAAGTGCTGTGTCGGGATCTGGGATCACTTGCTTAATCACTTTTTCGGGACTGCGATGAGTGTACGATGTCACCAAGTCCGTCAGTCTCTTGTTCTCCAAGTCTGCGATATGAATTTACACAAAAATAGAAGATTTTGCTTGTCCAAATAATACTATAATGCTTACGGAAATGGTTTCCAAAACTAAAGAATCAAAAATTACTTACAAGCGGGCACAACTACTCTTGGTTTAAGTCTTCCGAGTATCTGCTTCATTGTTCCGGTCTCTGTCTCTGAAAACAATCACAATAATACTATACATGAGGACATGTCCACCTGTTACTCGGAAATTGAGGAAACTTTCACTGACGAATTACGTGTGATATGACAACATATGATAACTTACCGCTGAGTAACTTGAGACCATGGAGGAACGTTGGGGGATCAGATTTATGTCTGCCAACTTCCGCATATAGAATTTCCCTTAACAGAACGGAGGACGATCCCGCGTCACGTTGGTTGATGTCCCTCTTTGCCTCTTCCAGCAAGTAGTCCATGAAAAGGTTGCACTTGCTGGGACAGCTGCACTCGTGGTAGTGGAGTTCCGGAGCGATGATTTTGTGACCGTGATCGTACTTGCAGGATAACATGATTGGGGGAGATCCTGCCTCCAATTTCTTGAGCTTGTACCACCTTCGGCAATTGACCACGTGCATGGAGAAGCGCTTGTTTCTGTAAGAAGCAAAAATAAACTCAATGTTTTCCTTTTGATTGATATAAAAATTATAATTGATTCTTGAAGAAATGTTGAAGATTGTTAAAGTAAGTAAAACTTACAAGACACGGTGAGTTTTGTTGTAAGGACAAAGTATGATGAACTCTCCTGGTGCGAGGTGCATCATTCCAGGTGCTGCCTTGAGGACGGCTTCTGGTGGATACCTGTCCATGATTTTGGTGGATTTCTGCCTTGACCTCTAAGATTTCCCAAAGTTATTAAAAAAAAAATTGACAGTTTATTTTCCTCCGCGTTTCCGTTGGCTCTCAAGGCTTCCCAAAGTTTCTTCCAAAAAAAATTCTCTCCCGTTAATTTCTACAAAATTTTAGATTAAGTATAAAGTATAAAGCCAACAGTATATCAGGCAAGAGTGCCTCTTGTCAGTGAGACAAAAAATGGAATAAAATTGTGATGACAAAAAGCTCAGCCTTTTATACCCCTGGCTTTGGTTTCTGACCTACGTGTAGAATGAACAAAAGAGTCAATTTGCATTCTTTTTGTGTCGACCACAGCGTCCTTAACTGAGCATGTTGTCCATGCAAATGTGACAAGTGTGCAAACTAAAGGCCCCACACCTGTCATTACAAGACACGTGTGCACAAGCAAAGCACACGAATTTCTTTTGTATCGATTTGGTCACACAATCCAACGTTAGACTGATCCGTAGCCGTATTATGCTAATACCCCCTGGGGAGCAACGATCAAGTCCATGTCCATTGAAAACAATGTCTACTTTGAAAAATATGACATTTTTAGCATTTCTCAATTGATTGTGATGTGCAACTCAGTATTTGCATAAAACATGCTTCTTCACTTTTTCATACGCCTTACTCTTCCTTTAGTACGGCATCGAAGAATAAGTGCACTAATGCTGGCTGTGATGTCCGTTACTTTCACATTCAACGTATTGGCATTCAGATGATTTAATTTTTAGCAAACTTACTGATCAGACACCATCAAAGCAATTGAAGTGTAATGAAATCGGTAAGTTGTTGCTTTGTCTTCTGTCATCACATGCAAATGGCGATCAAACATTATCAAAGTAAATAAATAATTCTAGAGATAATTTCTTCTTTAGCTTCCATTTAAACATGTACTTTTACAAACGCAACGTTAGAAATCGAACTAAACAGCAAAACGTTCGACCTGGTATATAAATAAAATGATTCTAATCGAATGTCGATGTCGTCCTTCATGTTCGATTGGATGTGCATAGTGTTCAACCATGAAGAACTTGTGGATTGTATTAAGCAAAAAAGTCAGCAATTTGACGTTGAATTGGACGTTTTAAACTATGTATTCAACTATGCCCGGTGTGGAATTTTGGAAATGCATACTGAATTACGGTACGGATGTTTTATCGGCACAGATTTGCATGACATGCAGTTCAAAATAATAATGGTTTTCTTTACCTCAAATTTTGTTTTTATTCCAAACCAAAGAGCAGAAGCAAATTAAAAGTGTTGGGGTACAGAAATTTGCATACATACATGGTTTGTCTTAAAAAACAAGCATTTGATATCGTCGCATCTCACATATCATCCATTTCGTTGGACGGTTGATTTAAGGTAGAAAAAGGAAATCCCGTAATTTCTTTCCATTTACTCATGTAAATTTTCACATTTAGACAGAACATGTACTCGTTCCTTTGTCCGCTTCATGTTGATTCAGCGGAGTTCATGGGGAGGCCATGAATGTTGTTTCACTGCTGCTGTCCAAAGTAGTGCATAAATACGTATAAAAGGTGAATTTAGGGAGAACCTTTGCATGGCATGGCATGTTTTAACATTTTTTTCCGTATTACACAAATGTGAAAGTCAAGAAATGACAAGACGCGTTAACGACACGCGAAAACGTCATTTTTGTACAACTACAGCCACGTCCATGTCTATTGCTGTCTACATGCTGTGTGAAAGAAAGAAGTATAAAAACGCCATTTTTTCATAATCTCGATCTCCAAAGAGAAAGAGTTGGAAAGAAAAAAAGTGAAAAACCATTCTTTTTGTGCACAGGATTTGTTTCATGTTGCACACCATAATAGTCGGTATTGTTATTATTAAAGGTTAAAATAAATCTATTGACACGAGTTTATTGCAATATTCTGAAAAAAATGAAATCCATACAAAAACACCATGCATACTCCCACAAACAGACTGCAACCGGAAAGGACTCGACTTTCTTCCCTAGTTTTGTACGCGAATACAATGAAAGACATGCATACAATGGGGTGAAAGCTAAACCTTAAAACCGTCATTGCAATACATAAATCCAACGCATTTATTACATTTTTATTAAGCTCACTAAATAATCTGTACAACTTCTGGACATTTGCTGTGATTTTCATCAGGCTAAAAAATGTCATAATACCAAAACGAGCTCCCGAGGCTCTAGTCAACGTCGCCGCAGTTAGAGGGAACACATAAAAGTATTTCTCCAAAAGTAAATTTCTGTTGACGAAAAAAAACTCCCGACATGAAATTGGCACTGATTGACTTTGCATCAAACCATTTTCGGTGACTATCAATCTTCAACGTGTATTCGTAATTCGTAAACATGAAACCTCTTGAAGCAAATCACGGATTTATTACTGTGCGCCAATTAAGTGCCGTTTATGACTTTTAGCTAAAAATTTGTTATTCACACCAGTGTATTGCAGGTGGGCGTGTCCACATATTTGGATACTTTAAAAAATGACATTTACTAACTCTTTAAAAACGTTCCGTGTATTTTGTACGCAAAATGATAATCTCGATCAAAGGTAGAAAAATACGTCGGTGATGGTGAACCCTGCAACTCACTGGTCACTGGTTTTGCCCCATAAGTTTCAACTATATGACATAAATTTGTGAGGATGGGGGAAGCAATTATATTTTGGCTATAAAACGGCAAAACGATACCAACGTAGAATAAACGTATAAACTTCATCCTGTTCGTGGCTTTTGAGCTGGATTCAAATGCTTTGCAGGGAAATGCGTTTTCTGGTCTCAGAGGCCTGGTTCGTGGACATATTTATTTCCACGTATACACAGTTTTATGTTTATGTGTTATGACCTGAAACGGGAATCAATTGCAGTTCTCAACAGCCGGCTTTCTCTGGCCAAAGTGGTAAAGCCTTCGATTTGGTCGCGTTTAAATTTCATCCAACAGTCCCAGTCCGAAGTAAGTGGTATGTGCATAAATCAGTGAAGAGAACAGTGAGAGATTGAAAGGTTGCGCACTGTCAGTGGGGACGTGCTGGTCGTGGCAGTGCCACCAACGACTTTTCCACTGACTGAAATCAAATACAGATAAAAAGCAAACTGTGTGTATGAATGGGTTCATTGCCCTGTAATGGGTGTTCATTTATTTTTATCTTAATCGCAACACACCGAGTCACAATCTGGAAACAGGGAATGGGAGAGAAAAGAAAGGGAAAAAATAAAGAATGAATTGTTCTGAGAAAAGGTTCTGAGCAGCGGTCCCCATTTAACATCATGAGGCATGATGATCACAGTGGCGATGGGAGAAAGTTATTTTCTTTCAGGATAAGGTCAATATATTTTGCATTCAGGTGTAATTGGAGTCAATCAAGTCCTTAACCTATGGGCACGCTTTTACTGCAGTGATGCACATAGGTCGGCCATTACAGAAAAAAGATCGTCACCCATTTCAACGGAAGATACACGAATATATTTTGTACCGCCGAGGTGATGGCGACACTACTACTTTCAGCTTGAGTCCTTTCCCCAACTGCTTTCTTTGGTTTCAAGTGAAAGTTCCCTCAACTGTAAGGGTTTCTCTCTGATCTTCTCTGGTGCGAGAAAAAGGATTGTTCATACCAAACCTGCATGTCGTATGCGACACTATGCAGAAGTAAGATTTTTGAACGAAAGCAAACTTTTAAATATTTTCTCTCTTGTTTCTGTTGTTTTTAGGTAAGTGTCTTTCCATCACCCGTTCCTCTTGGAATATAAAGTTGATTGATGCCCTGATGTCACATTGTGTATCATAAACACGCACCAAAGGTAAGCACGAGATTAATTTCGTTGACAACTGGGTCCTGGAAATCGATCAAGGACACACTGATCCACTCTCGTGTGTTGAACTAGAAACACACATCCTGCTGCGAATCATTTCCATCGCAAACATTCACAGACCGCCGTCATCATCCTGCAGACATCGAATAATCATTATGACATTGAGCCTATTTGCATATTTAGCGTGCAACTCTTGGATTGCGCTCACTGCTGGTTGAAACATGACAGTCATCGTCAAATTTCCTTGTCACCTGGTGTATAGTAAACAGAACAATTGGATTAAAGCAGCCTGTTCTGAGTGGCACACTGGGCTGAACAAGGCAAGCCGCTGCGCTGGTTGCACAACTTATGAAATTACGGTGTCTACTAGGATAAACATTGAAGGCGCCGTGCTATTGTCACAGACTTTCCGAGATCCGACTAGTAAAACTCTGAGTGAAAGATTTGCTTATTGTATTGTCGCTAAAGCGGAAGAGCAGTCTCAGTAGTAAATGCGTGGATCGGATATATGTAATAAATTAATTATATTACAACACCTCACCTCTCGGCTCTCTTCAAATAAAAGCTTCCCAATTTATGTCGGAGACCTAATTTCATGTGGTTGTTTCCCCTCCACATCAAAATATCGATGCCATAACAATTTAACGACAATAGGGAGATAAAACAATGCATAAAATTGAAACACTTTTATTTCCCAGCGTCTCACTCCATCAGGTGTCGTAAACGATTGTGAACGACATATTATGTAGAACTGTTTCAAATTACCACATTGAAATCCTCATCGTATTCACATGTTGCGGAGGTCTGGAAACGATGTGAGGGTCACCACTTGCGCTATCTTCTCACAAGCTGCATGGACCATCTGGTAGCATTCCGTTCTCTTGGTGACACACTTTTAGGTCACACCCGTCGCTGTCTGTGTTTCATCTTCATGCCAATCCCACTCTGCTCACATGATCGAGTCATCTTTAAAACTGCAAGTGCAGAGGAGACATAAAATATGCCCAGATGTGCACAATACTTTAGTGTTTCATCCTTAATTGTACATAATACACTGTCCCTTCGTCCGCTGCAAGTTGCAAAATGACTCATTTAGTTAATTAAGTGGAAAAACTAATTTGCAAAAAAAACCGTGAGTCGCAGAAGCAACCATTTATTAATAGAAACGGTTGGTTTACCTACGCTCCCACGCCAAAAGCGGGAGTGGTGCGACGCTGTAAACAGTTTTTTCATACTTTGAGGATTTAGTACGGCAGAGCAATTTTCACTGACGTGACACAACTCCGGATTCTTTGCCGCCTCCGCAGATGATGTACGACGTATACACTTATTTTCATCACGGCATAATGTCGCCTGTTGACACTTTGCATAAATTTAGATGGGGAAAACATGCTCACACTCGGTTCTCTCTCGCTTTCTCTCCATTCATAACTGACGTTTGGAGGAGTACTTTTAAAGTGTGCTGTGAGTAAATAAAACACTTTACCAAGTCTTTAGGAAAGCTGGAAGAGTTGCGTTGTTGTGCAACAAATACCCATTCTTCACTCACTCTTACCTCCAACGCATTCATACGGATGGATCTGCGTGTGTGGCATTGTGGGTGACATCGAACGATGATGATGACGTTGTTGAGTGCAGCACACATTGTAAAGTGGTTTTCCCCGGAATAATAATAACAAGCGTCGTACATTCACGGAGGTTACGTGCGTCCCACCAATTTCTTCAGAATCTCCAAACATTTTCGCTTTCTCTCTAAACTCACATTATTGCAACCTCTCGCTCTTTCTCTGGAGCGCGACATGTGCTCACAAAGAACATCCTCCTGCCACGCACACTTTCCTGCTGTGAGTTCCTCTTGCCCACAAAAATAGACGCTATTTTTAAGAGAGAGGGAGGAGGTGGACCTGTCGTGATTCCGAGCTTTAGGTTGAGCAAACTACGAAAATAGCCTTTTTTCTTACTCTACGCAAAGTTGACAGCTTAAATGTTGAAAGCGGTGAGGAGAGAAAGTTTTCCTTGTGTTCATCCCAAATCTACCTGACTCCTTAAAGTCAACGGAGTACACTTTTCTCTCACAAAACCTGGCCTACGCATTTGTAACGAAAACATTTCTCATGGTCGCCAACCGTTATTCATGAATGGTGCATTATGGCTTCCTGTCGTCATTCCCATGCATTCTCTCTCTTATCTCCGTGTTAAGAGACGTGCTGCCGGGAAAAAATCTGTCAATTGCAGACTTTTCTTCCGAAGAAGGAAAGAGGAACGTAATTTAATATTAATTTTTTTCCGGCATACTCAATTTCTCCTTTTCTCGGAAGAGAAGGTGTAAAGAGTTCGTCTTGTTTTTTTCTCTTGTTTTCTCTCCTCCTGTTCCTCATTGATTATGTATACGTTCCCTGAAATATAGCATGCGTTATCAGGAGCAGCTATCTGTTTTGGTGATATGTTTTCGGTTCGCATGTGATGTCCAAGTCCTTAAAACCAATATGTCTTGTGTGTGCAAATGGAACTACACATATTATTTGTCTCGCACACAGCTCCGCACACGAGTTGGTCACGCACACTAATTCCCTGTTGAAGGCATAACAACCTAGAGAGAAAGGAGGCGAAATAAGTTGATCCTCCACTTGGCCGAACCCAAAGTCACTCATCATTTCATGCTCGTTCGACGAGTCATTTTCTACACAAATACATCAGCTCAAAGCCACCGCAAGCTGTAATATAACGTACAAACACGCTCGTCATCACCGTGAAACAACATGGGAGCACAAATCATGTTGCAGCTTTCGCGACGTGAAATGCTTTCATAACGTACACAGTGTAGAGAGAAACACGATAATGTGCAGTAAATATTATGAGGACTCGCTTTGACAGGTAGATATAATAAACATAGGCATATCTGGTGTGTGGACACATCCATTTTTTTCTGTAACAGAGTCACATTTGCTTATATCTCTCTTTGTTCGATTTCAACCAGAAACAGTAAGGGCTGCCGTTTCTGGCCTTTTGTCCTTTGATATTTTGTCCAAACTTCCTTTTCCACCAATTCCTGAAACAAATAAAACTGTGCGGTTTTTCACTCATGCAGAGTTTGAGAGAAAAGTGTAATGCTCTACTGTTTTTTATCTGGTTTAAAGCTACATTATACTATAATATGCACTCCGCCGTAGTTCCGGGATAACGAGGACAGTTGTCTCTCAGTTTGGTGGTGCATGAATAATTTGCGACGGTGAAACACATTTTTTTCCACATACTTCCGTCTCTGGCGTAGTGAAAAATCGTGAGAGAGCTAAAATGTGGATGGTATTACGCCTTTGGAGCAACAACGCTCACATCCACAATAAAAATCCTTAAATACCAGCTTACGTGAGGAGTGCATATTATATAGTTTCACAGATGTCCGGAATTAGCATATGTGTACTCATTCCGGTGTTTGCATAAGCGTGTGTATTGAATTGAGCCAACATCGTAATAGCGTAAGTATATCCGCTCCCTTTTCCTCAGAATTGTATTATTTTGTGTGTACCCTCTTTCTCTCGTTTTTTTTTGTGAAAGTTTGTTTCTTTGTAAACAGTTTTTTCTTCATTTTGTGCACCATGCTGCATTTAAGGTGTTTGGAAGTTCGAACAAGGGCTCTCCAAGAAATGTATAAGATGTTTGTGAAGATAGGTACGGAGCTTTTAAGCGTACGAGGAAACAGAGGTGAAAGCAAAGTTTTGGAGAGAGGAATATTATTGTGTTTGCTCAACACAAGGTGCTTTCCCTCGAGTTTTCTGTTACTTGAGATGAGGAGAGCTTGGGAGAGTCCATGACTTTTAATTCAATTCCACGTTGTTGTTGTGTGAGTGTGCTCCCAACTCGGCGCTCTTACAAAGACGCAAATAGAACGAGAGAGAGAGAGAAATGGTCAAAACATCATCACGAGAACTACAAGTGGATAGGCTGAAATCAATTTGCTTCTTGTTGCCGTGTGCTGTATTGCACAAATTGACAATATATATTCATGAGAAAGCCAGAGCAGAGGACAATGCGATTACGGTACGCACGACGAGAGGACAAAAAGGGCTCAACTGAATCAGGACCAATTCTCAAGGAGACAGGAAAAATTCCTTTTTTCATCTGAAAGTGGAATTAGTGTCCCTCTCCACTACCCAGAGAGAGAAAAGGGCTTTTAGCATATTACTTACTTTTCAGCTGAATTCACTGACTCTAATAGCGTCCATGAAAGGTCAAGCGGCGACATAGTCATAGGTCCCGTCAATGACAAAACGACTAGGTAACTTTGTCCAGTGGATTTGGGATAAAATTCGTGTTCTTTTCTTTTAGTGATTTAGAAGCACTCGAATTGTTTTCGCTAAGCTCGCTATTTGTATCAATGGAAATTGGATGTTGATCGAGGTTTCAAAAATTCATCATGTTCGATGAAAACAATCTTTGAACTTGGGCAACATATTGTCGATCGTCTCCAAAAAATTAAAGAACGAAAGAGCACCATTTAATTTATTATATTACACAAACTAGTATGGAAACATTGTATCTGTTTTACCTTTGAGATACTATGATATATTTGAACATCTCAGTCAGCGTTTCCGTGAAATTTTGTCAAATTCCTACAAAATTGTATCCGGTTTTGAAATCTAATTTACTAACATAAAAGATGAAAGAATTTTGTTAACAGCAATGCAAACCTGTGAGCCTCACTAGGCTAGATTTTCATTCACTTTCACTCCCTCTCTCCCAGCATAGACAAACAAAGCAATGGAAAGTTAGACTTTTCAGTATGTTTTTCTTTATGTTCAGTATATTGTGAAGTTACGAATTTAGTTTTTTGAATCTCCTCCCGTCATCTAATTCCCTGCGCCTATGTTTCAACAATTTTCCATGTGTGTGTGCACAAGACAAAAATTAGCCATCCTTTTGTTTACAGTAAAAAAGAGATGGGTAATCGAGGAGACCTCAGAAAAGAATCGCATTTCCTTGCATAAAAAGTCATTGCGGAAGAAACTGGTGCGAGCTCCTTGAGAATTCTCATCTCATATGTATGTATATGAGAAGCTGTCTGAAGGCACACACACTGATTTACTTTCCCTTAGCACTCATATCGTACACTCTCCAACGAGACAGAAACGGCTTTTCACTACGCTTGGTGAAAGGTGCAAGAATGTACATTTAAAGAGTGTTCAGTTAGAGAGAGGATGTACATGGTTGCGCTCTGGATGAAGTGATCTTCGATGTTACATTATTCCTCCTTCATTATTTCTCCCTTGAGCTCGACACACACGGCTCCCAACAATTTCCCATTACATCATCTCTCTCTCTCTCTTTCAGAAACTCATGCAGACCAAAAGAAAAACTCTTCGAATGGAGATTCAGCAGACAACCTGCACCATTGACGCATAAACAGGGAAATTCGAGAAGAGGAAACCTTGTCCTGTCCTCGTCTGTCCCAAATGAATACTCCACTACAAAAAGAACTATAATATGAATTGTTAATCAGCTTGAATAGGAAATCTGGCCATGACTCCTTTTCCCCTTCTCTCTCTTTCTTTGCATACACACAAGGAATACGTAGTGCTTTTAGCACATTTCCAAGGGAATCCGCAGTCTTCTCCTTATGCCGTTTAAGCTAATGTATAGACCCACGTACAGGAGGAAACTTGAAGAAAAAAGACGGTTGTAACTTTTTTCTCAGAAATGAGTGTGAGAGGCCACCATCTCAGTGGTGAGGATATGGGGCTGCTTTAAATTAATTTTGTAGATGAAAACTCCTTTCCACCTTTCATTCAATCTTGTCTGGCAAAAAAACTGACTCAAGTTAAGTTAAATAGGGACATGGAATGATCATCATAATAATGAGTTCTTTTGATACCTTCAAAGACAAAGTGTGTGCTTTGAGCTTGATGAGATTTCACAGAAGCGGAGAAAGAGAGAAAGGGTTCATGCAGTGAGCAATTTATTAATTAGTTGCGCCATCCTCACCACCACACCATACAACCGCAAAAGTTTATCCTATTGTGTGGCTGCCAAAATGTATTCCTTTAAAACTGTCGGAATTCCTGAGCAACTCCACTTCTCATTTCAATGTAATATCTTGATTTCGTCACTCACTCTCACAATTTCTTCATCGAGTTGGTACAAACTGGTTGAGACAATCCAGAAAATTACTAATGGTTTCCATTCCCCGCATAATGTGCTGCTTGAGGAGGAGATCATTTTGGCATTTTTCTTCCTTCTGAAACTATGTACCCACACTATACTATACTTGGTTGTATAGTGGCCTAGCAAAGGGGAGGAATTGAAATTAGTGGTTGCGCAGAAAATGCAAATCTTCTTCAAACTGGCGTAGTGTTCATCATCAAGACCGATTGTGGAGAAATGGAGCAGACTTGTTTTTTAACACTCTGTGTAGGTATCCATGTCGTGAAAAAAATTTCATGTCTTCAGTTTTCTTATCTTTAGCGCCTCTCCCTTTGTAGAAGAAAGCGAGTACGTAATAAAGTTGCAGATGGAATTAGAAAGTTGGCCGTGAGGAGGAGGATATTTATAGTGTATATAATATACTTTAGAAGAGTGTTACCGCTGAATGGAAGTGTATGGGAAGTGTACAGGGCATGGTGTGACTGGTTGCTGCGTGATGGAAACAACAGAAAGACAGGAAAGAGCTGGTCGTTGTGAGACTTTCTCCAAAGAAAAAGTAGAAGACACGAGGATAACTTGCCTCGAGCAACATTTTATAAGTTAGTCCACGCTTTATCTCGCTGTAACTTTATTTTGCGCTGGAAACTTACTTTAGGAGGTGGCACAATAATAAATAGAATGCGATTCTTGTAACACCACCACCACTACAACTTCTTCACTATCTTCGCCTTGTCAACTGACACCTCAATTTTTCCAGAATGTAGTGTTACTCATGTTTTTGCAAGAGCATCTTCATTTGCCCCACGACCATTTCCACTTTCCCCAAAGACAAATCAGAGAGAGAGAGAGAGGAGAAAAAGGGAGATCCACTTGAAAAGACATCGGCACGAACGGTTTGCTGAATAAAGGTGTAGCTTTCATGCTTGTATACTACGCAATGAAGAATCTCTAGACCACGTTTTCTACTCGGAGCATCAGCTCCACGTAGCGGTTGAATGAAGTAAAAAATCAACTTTCCAAAGCTGATTTTTCCACCTCTCCACAACACTGAGCGGCATCTTTTGTATAAGACTAAAAAGAGAAAGCAACCACTTTCTCCTTTGCTTTCAGAGGTGGCCAGGCTCACTTTCCCGTTTTTTTGCGACGCTCAAACCTTCCGTCTCGGTGAAAGCACGTGGACGGTACAGATGCAAGACATCTAGCGAGCTGGAGTCAAAGACTGCACTCACATCGACTGTTTCCTCTCAACATTTTGGAAAAGTCGACTAGAGGGCTGAAGCAGTTTTGATGTAAAATTCGCATCTTGTTGTACTTTCCAAGCAACATCAGAAAAGTGAGGGTACGCATTGGGGTTTTGAAATTGGGTTTTCAATTTCCACTCTAAGGATCCCTCTGCAACTTGGCCAACTTTTCTCTCGGAAGGGGTTCCCAAAAAACTAGCACAAAAGAACCATTGACATTTTCCTCACTCTCTCTCTTACTCTGAAGATAGATACTTGGGCAACTCAAGATGATGAGTCTGCAAGGAACAAAAAAGCAGATTTTTCCTCTCTCTCTCTCTCCCTCCGTCGTTCGTGCTCCACATTTGTCCAATTCATTTTTGTCTGATGATTCACGTCCTTGCCATAAATAAACAACATTTCTCCTGCTTTCTTCTTGGGTTTAGTCCCAGCTTGCCGATTAAATTCATATTCAGGGGAAATATTTTCCTTCCCATTGGCCATACGAAATCTCGTAAACCCAGAACAAGTGGTTGTGTTCCCCACAGCACGCCGCTAAGTGAGGTGAAAGGGGTGTGTGCTCAGAGCACATGTAGTATTGGTAGGAAAAAGAGGTTAGCAATGTGCACACACACACATTTAAAAATGGAGCAATAAGAAAAAATTTAAGATTCCTTTCGTGTGTAGCTAGAAATGTGTTTTCCTGGTTCGTATTAAATGCCTCGTTAACTACCTTTTTGATCTTGTCCAGGTATCCAAGGCTCTATAGAAGCATGTTTGACGTAGCCTCACATGTAGTATCAAAGATCAGACGAGTCTCTTCTATTTCTTTTGTGCAAAGAAAGTATGTGTACATGTGCGACTTGCCCATGATTTTCATTTGATCATAATTCTGCTACTTTTATTACTCCTGAGTGCAACAATTCCGGAGAGCGAGAGTGCTCAATGTGTACAAATACAGACACAAAAAAACAGCCAGCAATAAGCCAAAAAGAGAGAGAGAGAAAGAGAAAGCCAGACGAATTTCTTATTCTCGTCAACGCTTGTTTTTTGGCTTCTCACGCAAATTCATTTCTTTAATGTGCCACTGGCCGGTAAATAGCAATATGCGAGCCACGACTTAGTTCCTTGGGCTGCTGCTAACCATAAAAAAACATGACTTCGTGTGAGCATGCCTGTGTATTTGTATGTCGAGCAACCCTGCTGGTATTTATAGTGTGTCAGCGTAGTTACCCAAAAGATTTGTTTCTTTCTGATCAATACGTAGGGAAAACGAATTCTCTCTCTCTCTCGCACACACACACACACATACACACAGTTTTTTTGCTTTAAATAGTAAAAGTTGCAGGATTTCACTTAAAACTTGGAGGTACGCCATATACCACCACCTTTTCGCGAGAACACCACTTTCTCAATATTTACTACCAACCAAACTCTCCTTTTCGTATCCTTTTTTCTCTGTAGAAACATATTACGGCGATTTCATATATACATTATGGTGTTATGATGGCGCACTATATTGGTGGCCCACATATGAAACAACATTTTTGCCCAATGCGCAAAGAAATTGTGGTAATACATGCGATTCCATTCTTTGGTCAACCATATTGTTTCTGGCTACTTCTCGCAGTGGCACATTTCAACATGATTTTTGCTCGAGAATTACAGTAAAAAATGTGTACAATAACGCAAGGTTATAATTTATTTGCATAACAATTGGAGCACACACTTGGAGCTTTCTCAAAAAGAAAATTTGCAAGAAAACACTTGCTACTCATACTCACACACACGAGTGCGATGTCAAAAAATGTGCTTACCTTGTGTAAAATAAAAAAGATTTACACACCACCTCATACATATAGATGGGGATGAATACATTATTTTTGAGTAGAGACGAAAGGAAAAGCGTCTGGAAAGTTTCAAGTGGGGCGCACACCAGTTATATTGAAAGTTGAAAGTCAAACAGATTGGAGTGGAGCACATTGGACATTTTGTTCTGTGGTCATGTGTGTAATAATTATTACGCTGTCAGAAATGGAGAGAGAAAGAACCCAAAGTCTTCAAACAGCGTGTGAATTGCGTGGTGGTGGTATGCATATGTGACTAAAGTGGGTCAGCATGTACTGTTTTTTTGCCAAGACTTTCTCTCACCAAAACTCAACGTACAGGACAGATTGTGTCAATTGAATTGAGCTTTGCATGCCGTTTTTTTTACATTTTTTATATAATATGCTCTTCCATCTACACAAAATAAGAGGCTATTGGTATCAATCAAATAATCGATATTTGTGCCTCAGCCCTTTTGAAATGGGAAATGATAGGATTTGTGAAAATTGTAAGGAAGCTTCTCTCCACTGCTCTGTATGTACACAATGTTATTTGACAGGAAAAGTGGAGTGGTGCGCTGTGTCGTGTTTAACCTCAAATTGTAACATCATAATATCGTTTGCGGCCACTAACAACCATTTGTCCACTGGGGTAACAAACCTGTGTCATTGTCATTCATTAATGTGCTTTCCTAGTATAGCATTACGTAACAATGATGATTACTGGGCTGGAATGTTGAAAAGCTTGTATTCAAAGAAAGGGTAGGCAACTTTGCTAAAAAAATGTGCCTCAAATCCTGGTGTCATCCGTTTTCCCACTTACTCCAGTTTTCTACCGATGAACTTCTTTCTATATATAAATGGATGATTACATGGTTTAGAGATAACTTTAAAAAGAGAGGAGAATCCATCCATTCCGGGTAGCGGAGGTAACTATCAATTTTGTATCTGATGATAGGCAAATTTTCATGTGTGGCAATTTCTGACTGAAGACGGGAAATAAAATGGGTTTTAGCCAATCCATGTGAGATTTATGCCATGCGAGAGAGAGAGACAGACATATAAGCGGAGTAAATATGCGTATTCTCTCATTCTCCCTACCGTTTTGCGGTAAGAAGTAGACAATCTTGGAAACTTGTGTTTCCTGTCGTACAATGGCATCATCACGATCGTTATGTTTGGATTCAATTACACTCCTTCTGAAAGCCCTTAATTGACAGACAGGAAATGGTAGAATCGCATTTCCAAGCGAATGACCTTAATTGATTGACAAGAATTGATAGTCTCACCAAAGGCAGAGAAGAATGCGAAGAAGCACAGAGAAAGACAGAGAATGAGGAGCATATGTGTTGAATAATATGTTGGGTGAGCACACACACCTTCCTTCTTCTCAGCCGTTTGGGTGACAACTTAAGGGAGTTCCTCTGACCGAGCTCCCTTATGTCGTCCATTGTTTGCCTTAATGGCGAGCGGAGGCGCCCTCCTCCCTTTCCTTTTTGGGATAACCTTGCACAGTCTGCCACTTAGTTTTTGGAGGTTGTAGCCATTTTGCGGGTGCGCACCAGACTAGGTGTAAAGTGAAACTTGGGAATGGTAAGGTATGGTGGTAGTAAAATTAGTAGGTGTACGTGTCGTTATATTTCCTCCGAAATGGGACAGCGAATGTAAAATCATCATGACCACCACTTTTGTGAGGCGAGACTTGTTAGTAGACGCTGGACAGGTGACATTTTCCCCGAGAATGTTGGCCACTTAATTCAAATCTGAATTTGTACATGTATGAAGTTGTCAGACTGGCGCACCTGGCTCAAGTAATGGCTGGCCCATTTTGACGTAATAATGGTTGCCGGGAATTTGCGTATAATGAAATGCTAATTTAGATTGTACTCACTCATTTTCGTATTCTACCATTACTATAATGCTTGCCAAATAACGACGTTAAAATGACAGGTCCTGCCCTTGTGAGCAACGAACTAGATAGTTGAAGTACTGAACGCGTGTAATTTCTCAGACCGTCTGTCTGATCGACACGTAGCGTAACTCCGAGGGTTAGCATGTTGCTAAATAATATAGTGTAATTACCCCGACTCATGTTCCTCAAACCGGTGTCATCCTCGTGTACATCCTGAGGAGTGAGAACTCATTCAGACTGTTGTCATTTTACAAATACAGGAAGATGTACGCGGGGCAATCCCAGTCCAAATGTCAAAGTCCGACTTCGCCTTTTTCGCGTGGTGCAAATTTTCTCAGCCTTCATAATGCCAAATCTTGCGTCGTAATGCTGCTTTCTTATGCATTCGTTTCCTCAAGATTTTATCTCCTATCTTGCGAATGACTTACGTCGGAGCGACTGAGAGCTTGTGGTGCATTACGTTGTGAAGTGAGCGATAGGTTTGACATTGAAACTGGATAAATGAAATACATCATTGGAAAACATTTTCCTTTGCTTTCAAATAATATATGTCAATTGAGATTGAATCTTCACTTGTTATTATCTTTTTCAGAAATCAAATTTGTCCTGTTTTCCCCAAAATTGTCGAAGCAACCCATCATATGAAATCTGAACTTTTTTCTGTATAATATCGACAATGTAGCCCCAAGCGTATTACCCTTCTAACCGCGCCAGACTTTGTACTTGAACTGGCGTCAATTCGTCGAGGTCTTTCACGAAGTGAAGGTTAAATTGTTGAAAATGCTAGTCTCGCACATAATTTATTATGCACGCTGGCGTGTGTGTGCAATATGTAAACAAACAGGAACAGGAAAACATTGAGATCAGATACAAAAATATTATACATTTTTCGGTGTGCATGTCATTTTAAACTTTCGAATTGTTCTGAAGCACACAGCGAAAAGAGAAATATATGTTTGAAACGCATGATATTACTACATTTTACCATTTTTTTCTCTCTCCAAGAAATCACTTTTCCCTTTCTCTCTTCTCTACTTGCCAAATACTATGCGATATCATACAACACTTTCTCCAGCGAAGCAGCGCCGCCGTCAAGAAGTCGCTTTATATTCCAGGTATGCTCACTCACACATACAGCGTACTTTGTATGTATATGAAGTGCATGGATAATGTTACGTAGTGGAGAGCAATGAGAAATTGCAGACATCCTGGAAAAGCCGCAACAGTAATGTATAAAATTATTAGAGGGAAAAACCATTTTTGCTTTTCTTCACGCTGGTGCTGGACACATTTGGGCCTTACCATATTTAGCACAGACTCATGTGGCGCTCGTACCTATACTTTCCTATCATATTCACGTGCCGTGCTCATTTTTCTTCTTCCACATTCATATTCATATCGGACTCGAGGATTGCCACTTCACCTCTCCGCATAGCGCCGAACGAGCACTATATGAAGACGTAAAAAAGCACGTCCCTCCATACACCTACCTTTCTCCATAATATTATATCCAGCGCGTTTCCACTGTAGGAAAGAATTTTATATGTGCGTGGAGTGCCTCCAAAAGCCAGGGAACAACATGGTGGTGGAATTCTTCTTGAAAATGTGACTGCTCCTTTTGTTTGGTCTTGATTGATTTGTTGTGAGAGAGGGAAATTTCCCTACCCTTTCCTTGTACCTAAGAAAATGGTGATGTGTGTGTGCTTGTGGTAAGTGGATCGAAAAAATGTACCGACAGCCATATACGTTATTCAACTCGAAATAATATGAATACCTTAAAATGCCTTCACTATTTACACTTACAGCATGTTTCCACACATAGACTCGTATAAAAAGTGTGCTTGAACAAGGGTTTCGCTCTTTCAATCCGATTTTAGCTTTTTTCTACTCGGGAATGTATGCATATTGTGTACGTACATGTTTGTTTGCCTTTTCATGCAAAACAATTACTTTCTCCCTCCACATAAATAGTAGACGGGGTCATGGACAGCTACGAATTAATCAAGTCTTGTGAGATTCCTCCACTACAAAGGACATCCGTATGGCGGCGTGTGCGTGCCTTTGTATTGGTGGTCGATTACTCATTTCACTAGCACACACTCACGTATTGTCATCCCCACTCATAATCATAATAATGCCATATTATGCTTCGCTTGCGGCCACCACACAGGCTGCACAAAGAAAGCGAGTCAGTACACGAGGAGGTTTGGGCATAGCGTGCTTCCTTGTGTGTGAGCCACTTTCACTCAAGTAACTACATCCTTTATGTGCATTTCGTGTAATGAGAGTAAGCGATGGCGGCAGTGTTACGCTGATGAGTGTACATTGCCAGTAATTAACACTTTGAGAAGGACTGACATGAATTTCAAATTTCACATGACCGACGATGCATTTTTTTAACTCAAGCGTGTGTGTGTGTGTGTGTACGAGAATTGAAATTGAAATCAAGGAGACCGTAAACGAATTTGACTAAACATGAGAGTCATGCACATCACAGCCGTGTATGAAGTCATAACCGTGTACATGCAGACATCATAGGTGCTCAACGCAAGAGACATCAGGAAAAACGTCCTTTGTTTTTCGCTCTACGATATGTGTAAGCATGATGGCGTCATTACTGTGTACACATGATTTCCTATTACACACAAGACGGGTTTGTTATAGACGAGAGAAAGGGGGAGAAAGCATGATAAATTCATGTGGACAGGACAACACTTGGTTTTTAAGCTGAGTGTCATGCTGCACGAACCCTCCGCACATTTCCTATTCATACCCGAAAAACGGTGTGGCATTTTCCCCTCCAGCCCATTGCCCGTCACGTCACTTGTCATGGGAATTCCGTAACGGCGGTGGTGTCCGTGTACACGAGATATACGTATATGCACACTTTGCCACCCACACTAATCTGTGTAACGTTTAAAAGACAGCAACCCAGTAATCACTACGAGAGAGAAGGCAATTACGCGTGTGTGTTTGAGTTTTCGAAGAGAATATAAACTTGCTTGTTTTACCTCGATGTCATTGCTGATGTGTACAAATCCAAATCCTCCTTCTCCGTTTATGATTACCCGTTTATTGGCACACACACACACTCTCAATGGCTTCGGGTATTGAGTGTAAAAATTTTGTGAAGAACATTAAAGTGGAGGAAACCGGAGAAAGCGGGAAAATAAACAAGGAGGAAAACAGTGCGCTTCAATTTCCTTCAGGAAAAAACGATCACCGTTTACACACAACTATTATATGGAAAAAACGAATATACTCGGAGGATATATGCAGATGTATGCATATCGTGTAAAATATGATCAGCACTTGGAAAGTCAATGTATGCAAAGCATGGTAAAAGCGAGCGTGCCAGAGCATGACTCTTTCTGTAACAGTACACACATCGACAAAACTCTAAAAAAAATACTCAAGTCCGCGTGTAATCAACACATAACTCTTGTTAGAATTGCAAAGCAAATCTTAGTGATGGTAAGTTGGTTTGAAATGGCGACATAAAAACTTTTCCCCTCTTCCTCTCCATCCACTTTCACGACCAAAGTCCATATAATATACTTGTACTCAAAGTTATTTCAAGTGTCACACAAACGTAAATAAACACACAAAAGACAGTGTGGTGGAGGGAAAGAGCAAACAAGGAAAAAAACTCAAGGCTACATAACGATATTCGAAAGAAAGAAGAAAAAAATAAGTGAGTCTTAATGTCGAAAGAAAGCTGGAGAAAGAAGTCATGAGGAACACCTCAGAATATTAGTATGCTTGGATAGGTATACCATGAATGTATATATTTCGCCATTTACATGAACAAACTATTTTCAAGGATTTGAGTGCATTATACATGTATACGTGTATATCGTGTACAAGTAGTAATGTATAATTTTGCGTGCACAGTATGTGCAGGGGACGAGTTTGAAAACGCTGAGAGTCACTCGTGTGTGTGTATGTGTTCGGAGTAAAGTCATGGAGGAAATCCAGAAATCGGTTTCGCTTTCGTGACCTAGCCAGTGGTAGTCAGGCGAAAGTTAAGATCTTATCAAGATCTAACCTGAAATTGCTGAAGAGTGTAGGATAAAGTCGGATTCATGAAGTTCCAACCATTTTCTCTTCTCCCTTTTCACATTCATTGGCATATTTCAACCAGAATGAATGAACACGGAGACACACGTGTATGTACGTGTTCCTATAAACATAGCATGATGCATGTTCTCTGTAGTATTGAAGTGGAGAGACGGAACAATAATAATAATAATATATAGGTAGTTATGTTTAACCAACTACCACCACCTCCATTATCCCTCTTTCCTGAGCGCGTTCTCTTTTCCACAATCTTAAATACTTTGCCATAATGTGGGTGATTGAAAGTATGCAAAAGAGTTTATACCTGTTTGCATAAATGCGCGCATTCTTCTTTTGTTTTTCATCTGTTTTGTCAAGTTTGACGAAAATGATTTTAAACATGAACAGGAGAAATTTGGAAAATAAAAATAAAACACTTCTTTTAAGAGTTTGCGTAATTTTTGTCTGGATTTTGGAACGTAAATTTTCAGGTATGATGTGCGATGCGCGAGCGTAGCAAAATGTCCATTTAATTATTTAGCCAAGAAGTGGAAATTAGGTGAAATGGGAACACTTTGGATTTTCTCTCTGGATTTTCGCCTTAGGTGCTCCTCTTCAAGTGAGAAGCGGAGCGATTTTTCTTTTCCACTGTGAAATTATGCGGCATTTACTCCGAAAATGAGGGAGTAACTTAACATACATGACTACGTGTAAGAAAGTCGCTGGGAAAATACATTGAGCAATTACCTATCTCGTAGTAAAACCCCTTTCCTCTCTCTCATTTTACTGGTGACTTAAAGAGGAGAGAAGGAAAATGTCAATTTTAAGAGTAAAAATTCTTGTCACTTTTTATGCCCCTTTTTTGATGAGACCTTGCACGCCACGATACGACACGTACTCGCCAACAACTGGACACTGTGACGGCTGCTTTCACTGCCTGTGCGGTACATATAGGTAACTCGGAGCATGAGAATTGGTGTGTGTAAGAGTATGTAAACGACTTGTGAAATGTACTTATCTGGGTGAATACATACAAGAGAGAAAGAGAGTACATTACTACAAGATTTTCTCCGTCGTCATGTATAATGAGGACCGGGCTGAACGAGTATGACCTCCTTGCTCCAGTCGCTATGCTTTTCTCGAAAATGTAACACGCTTGAGTCATTTGCACGATGGTAAACAAAAGCGCATATACACAGGGCTCGTACATGGGTTTCTGGGTTGAAAGGGAATAAACGGAGGAGAAAATACAGTGTGTACACTGTCAACGGCACATTCGTTTCTTTCAACAGTAAATGAGGGTTTTCAAGAGCCGAGAAAACGATTATCTACCATAAAGTTAGAAGCCCTCATAAAATTTTAAAGTCGTTCCTGATAAGGCTTGTCATGGTGAAACGGCATTGGTACAGAGTGCGTTAAAAAACACAACCGTCTTTCCTGCGCCTTTTCTCTGCTCCTGATATTCTGATCACATGCCTTCTTTTTCTCTCTCTCTCTCTCTCTTGCCCTTTGGAGTTGCATGTGTGTTCACGGCCCTTTAGCCTCTCTCTTTCTCTTTGAGCATGCATAATGCTCATAAACAGATATGAAAACACAATTTTCATGTTGTGTTTCTGCTTGTTTAGAGATAAACCCAGGAACTACAAGTTCACAAAACGACTATGGACTCCCGTTTACATTCTCCATTTTCTCCTCCACTCTCACACCATGAAGGTTCTCCACTTTTCACCTCTACTTTAATTGAAACAAGTACAACAAATCTGGGGATTCTCTTCATCGAGAGAAAGGTCTCGCTCTCAGGAGCAAGGATAAGGCAAGTGTTTCATCACTTCGTAAAATATTCATATCATAACAACAACAGCAACAACAGAAACAACAACGTTCAAACAACAATGGACCTCCGCATAAATGTACATAATGTATGGATTGTAAGCACATTTTCCAGAGTTACATGAACAATGTTCGTATTTTGGGACGCCATGCTTACCTCCGCACTTCAACCCGATTACAGGGAAGTCTTACGTTGTTTTGGCGGAGCAAACAAGACCCTCAGGCTTAATTGAGGTTGATTTTTCTGCAATGTATTTTCTACCTCAACCGATAAGCCCTCCCATGTCTCCTTGTTTTGTCAACCGTCGATCAATTTTTGATAGACACTGTGCTAATAAATGCGTGTCTTGATTACCTTGCATATTACATGTTCGCGTAATATTAGAACTCACACGACGCGAGGCATTCATGCAAGAGTAATTTGGAGGTTTGGCAGCTATAATGAAGCTCTCATTTCTTGAACAAACCTTTTGTTACTTTTTAATGTGGTGGGCCATCAACACTTTGGAGAAAAGTGGTCATTAGATTCTATACACTGACTTTTATCAATATTCAGAAAGAAAAAAATCGACGTTTCAGTTTCAATGTGCCACTCGAGGGGTGTTGAGCCCATAAAATATTTAGTGCGCATTTCCAATAATGTTGGTCGATGCACCGTGAGCATTACAAATTTTATAGAGGTATGACACATTGAAAAGACAGCGTTAGTAAAGGGAACGAAACAGGAATGAATTTGAGTATATTTTTAATCCGTTTTGTTAGCTCAGTTGTTTCAACTTTGAACATATTCTTTAAACGTGTGAATTTGGACACATTTTAGCCACAGATTTTATATTGTTGTTGTAACGTTAGTTGCTTACATTTTTCAGGTTTATTGTACATGCTTATTGAATCGCTGCAGTTTATATTGTAGTTATGTATGTGTACTGTTTTGGAAGTGTGAACTTTGTTGCAAATCGGTGTCGGTGTAAGCCATCAAAGTCGAAAGGCTTTGTGACAGAGAGGCGGTTGACGAGTGTTTTAATGTTGTGTAAAAAAGTGTCGTTCTCTTTGCCGCGTCACTGTGGTGTTTTCAACTCGCATTTATGCTGCGTATAATGATGATCAGGAAACATGATGAAGTAGTTTAAATGCGTTTTGAGCATTCACGGGAGGATGACATAGGGATACAAGGATGACAAGTGAAAATTCTTGCCACAATCTCATCCGTTGAATATATGTATCGAGTTTTTACGATGTCGCCAAGATATTTCTGGTAACACATTTGGACCCACAGTCTACTTTCAGCTAAAATAACAGTTATAGATGTTCCCCCTTAGTCTCTTTCTGAATTTCGAACAAGAGAGAAATAGAAAAGCTCCTGACATTTCGTCCAAAACCAGGAGGAGTGCTGTACGGTCAAGTTATAGAGCTTGGAGCAAGTTATAAAGTCAGAGCATATGGCACACATTTTTTGCATACTTTTTTTGTCCGCTTCTGTGTCGTCTCCATATCGATGGTGCATGTCCTCTCTCTGCGTGTACGTGTCGTCCTCATGTGCTCACACTGGTGCTGTTTAGTACCCTTTCGGTGAGAAGAAGACAGAGGGGTGAGGTTGAGCAGTAAAGGTTCTCCTTCTTTGGCCGCATGTACTATGACTTCTCCGTTTGGAGCACATGAAAAGGGAACACATGTACACTCATCAAAACTATCATCATCGTAAGGCATAAAGTCAAGGAAAAAATCAAAGTGCTGTGTATGGACACTTTTGGGAATACATGAACCTTTTATTATGTGATCGCCTGGAATAATATGAAAACACCATGTTCTACTTCTTCGTCTTTTAAAATAAGGAGAGAGGGAAACTTGGTTTATTCCTCCTGTCCGCTACCATGTCGACACGAAAAGGTCCTAGTTTCAGTCATCGTGCCAGTGGAAATCAAGGATGCAAAATCTGTTTTCAAAGTTGTGCCTTGCCAACTTTTTCCCCTTCCTTTACTCCCCTCCTACTCTCTGGTTACTAATGGAAACGCCGTCCAGACTTGCATCTCAAACAAAGTCCGTCGTATTCCTCACGCTCTTCCCAATGTTCGTGGAGAGGGAATGTAGTCGAGGAAAATGTGTTTCAGGTTCACATTTTATACATAAATAATAAGTAACGAAAATACGGGATTGTATGTGTCTACGGGTCTCGGAGTACATGCATACAGCTAATAATGTGCAATAACTCTTCTCGTCTTTGAATATCAGCTAACCGAATTTTTTTTCAGGGTGGTGCAAGATTTTGCAAAAAGGATTCTCTCATATATTGCTTTTTGAGGGAGAAATAGAGAGAGAGGGCAAGAGAGAAAGCGGAAAAAGTGTGAGTGTGTGCATTTCCAGTGATTCTCTGTCTTTCCATATCTCCAACTGAATGTACATGTACTTATATTGTCCAGACTGTAAATATATTCATGTGCTGGAATCATTTCTTGTAAAAGTTGACTTTGCATCTGTGAGGCGCACAATGTATTCCTCCTTATGTTTAATAATAGTTTGTGTCTACCTAACAAGTCGGACATCTCGAAGACGACAAGGGAAAAATGGAACTCGTTTCCCTCTCTCTTTGCAAGCATGTACGGTGGTGCGGTGTGGTGGTGGTGGTGGTGGCACACACTTGTCAAATACGTTCGGTTTTTTTTTTTGCATTTCACTGATATTGCTGCTGGCACAAGACACAATGAAACCAGGAAAGTGGGAGATTTTACACTTGTACCTAACAGAAAAGTCATTCTGGCCAACTGTGTCCTGATTCCCAAATATGTAAAAAGAAATTGTTCTGAAACTCATTCATCTTGTGCTACATTCTGCGTTTTAGGGGTGGAAAAGAGAGAGAGAAAGAAAGGAAGGAAGAAAAAAATGGTGAAATTTATTTTATTCAGTTCTCCGAAAACTACCTTTGCATATCCGCGTGACGTAGGGAGGGGGATATTGTGAAATGGGAGCGACTTCACTTACAACTTGTACTACTATATTACACTGTCCAACTGACAGTTTTAATAGCTTTCCATCCACTGTGTGTGTGTCTGCGCGTCCCTATATCGACTTTTCTCATTCAACTTCAAATCCCTTTCGGTGTAACTCATCCGATTTTGAGCGGAAACTTTCTTTCCACGTAATTTGTTCATGCATGCGATGAGTTTTCTTTGTACGGAGAAAAAGGTAACTTTTATGACATTTCCCTCCGCTCACTTACGCGGACTTTGAAAAAAGGGTTTTAAAAACTTGACAATCCAATCATCAAGAATGGTAAGCTGTACATAATTATTAAATCATTCCACTTCTCCCCTTTCTCAACAGTTTATTACCCTTTCTTCTTTTGAGGTATACTTTTTCCTCGCCACGAAGGCCGACGAGGAGTTCTCACTGATCTCTCCCGAAAGTAACGGGATATATAATAGTCACAATTTGATCAGTCGGGGGAAGCCCGTGTGGGGAATGGGGAGGCTGCGTGAAAAAGTGCAATAAATGTCAAGATGATGGTGAAGTAACGTTGTAGTGGCTAAGTTTTCCCATTACCCAATAACAATTTTTATTACAGGAATGTTGGGTGGAATGGGAGAAAAATTGGAAGAACACAGTGAAACCTGTGTACCTACTACGTGTGTAGGTACTATGCACACAAAAACATACTCACACTAGAGTAGTAAAACTATCGATTGGAATTTCAAATGCACGCGTTCTCCTCCGTCAGCGGAAAAAAAGCAAAGAGGCTATTATTACAAGTGTACTGCACTCAATGTAATGTGGTGAACTACTGATACATATTGCACGTAGTGGATAAATGTTCGTGTGTTTGTACTTGCACGTTTGACAAGTGAGCCATGGTTCTTCCGAAAAAAGCAGACACCTTTTCTACTGGAACAACGTTGTGGACATGACTTCAATCCGGAGTTAAAAGGAGGCATACTCACACATCACATCACATTATTACTCTGTGTTTTGTACTCCATTCAATTATATTCCGTTGTGGTCCGCAGCGAGGGCAGTAGAAACAGGACTTTTTGTGTCAACACATTTTATATTTATTGAGGAATTGCACATTACTTCACGTACCGTCCCCGTGTTATGTAGAATTTCCGTTTACAATTTCGAGGAGATACATATATGCGCGTAGTAAATTTTATTGAGTTGCACCTTTTTCTGTTGTGCGTGGTCCGGTTGGGTCACGTGATGAGCAATGTCAATGTTTGAGAAAACTTACCTGATTCCACCTACGCTCCAATTTGAATATATTCAGTCGTTATCAAGCAAAATGAAGGTGACACAGTGGAAGCATTGTGTTTGTATGTGCGTTTACATGGAAATCATAAAAAGATGACGCTCTTTTGACATCTGCTTTGTCGTCATTCTTACAACAACACGACGACGTGATTTTGTTGTGAGCTAATCTCCCTCCACTGCAGTTTGTTTTGTGCCCGAGGTGTGCGTGTGGAAGCACGCACAGACGTTTGTAGAACAGAGACTGCATCTTTCTCTCATGAATATTAATGACTAAAGTGTCTTGTTTGCACAGCCATGGCAGGGGAAAATGACCCAACGAGCTTGTGGAACAGAACGATAACATGGTCATCGTTGTTCGTGCTCACACATCTCAAGCGTTGTTCAACCATGTTCACAAAGTACTTTTTCCGTCAACAACAAAATAATCTGACCTGCCATCCATTTTTTTCAGAAATGGGAAGTTTTTTTTTGCCACAATGTTGTTGACGTTGACTTTGGTCTGTATGTGTGCTTAATTACCGTTTGGAAATGTGACGCTCATTTGTAACGACTTGCTGGTCCTAGAAATTTGACGCTTCACTCTGTCACTTTATTATGGTGACATGAAATGGAGGAAATAAAACTAATAGGGGGATCCAAGGAAGGACGATGAGACAATTCATATATTCGACCTGAATTTCGAGTTGACCGTTGGATTCCGTTACACACACAAATGATGACTCTGAAAGGATGACGCTGATGTCGACCAATGTGTGATGGGAGCTTTGTAATGGAGCCTCACCTTGTCATGTGGTCGAGGTGTTTTTGGTGAGGACAAATGATGAGCAAGGCTTTATGCAGGTCATTTATGTAAGAGGAAGAAGAGCGAGTTTCATTGGCGGGCGTGTGTGTGGAGTTCCTTTTGAGAAAAGGAATGAGAGGAGACGCATTGTATAGATACTTGATACAATCGTATGGTTATCTTAATTTTTCTAATGAGTTCCTCATTCATCTTTGCGGTTCCCTTTCCCAACTGGGCGAGCCAATTAACGAATCCTTCGTAAAGGTAGGAAAGTATGTCAACCAAAACGGAGGATCCTTTTGAGTTGATTTCAAATGGAGGTAGTCACCAAAAATCAGACTTGTGCTAGCCCTTGTCCTATAGCTCAAAAGAAGTGTGGAAGGTGGTTACACGATGTCATATGAATCGATATGTGTGTATATGACTCTCTTCCAGAAAGGTCTTTACAACTAGCGGATTGGATGAAAGGAGTACAGAGAGAGAGAGACATACACACGTTTTCTCCAGCCTTTCCCTTTGACTGACTTACACTTTTCCCTGAGCTTTCTTTAGTTTCTCCGTCCAATTGGCAACTTTTAGAAGGCAGAGCACGTTTAGAACCTCTTTCGTGGCCCGTTTGCTCTTCCGCTTCCCCTTTTTATACACATACGTAATGGGTTGATGTAGAGAAGGACGGAGAGTCATTATTACATGGTTTTACCATGATATACACTCTCCAACTATATGTCTCCTTGTTTGACTCACATCCAGAGTCACACTCACTCTCAGATGTGCCTATAAAGGCGAGAAGATACGATGAGAGAGAGACAAGGAAAAACACACGAGAAAAAGAAGCAGTGGTATATATATATATTTTTTTTTAAAAAAAGCAAGGTAAGTTAAGCCTTCCCTTTCTCTGTGTGGAAGTAAGACACTTTCTCTTCCTGGTTACATGTCCTAGTATAAAGTTTTCCGCTGGCATAAAAGAGGTACTCTATACGATCGGTATTTTTTTAACCACTCACTTATACACTGCCTCGCGCGCCGCCTAAGTGGAACTGTGTGTGTGGTGGTGGCATGCAATGTCAGCTAAAATGGTGAAAGCACAAAACCCTACGACAAGGCACAGTATATGGAAACGAAGACCAAGTGAAGATTGTTGATGGTCGCTTTTATAACTTTTAGTTTGTTACCCTCAATCCTTTACCAAAGAGCACATGAACGACGAGGATAAAAAACGGCAGCAACAGAGAGAGAAAAAAAACGTCCATGAATATAACAAGGCGCAAACCGATCCTTTAGACATCACTACATCAGTACGTGTTATATGGAGGAGAGATATGTATGCATTCTTGACTGTAGTCGTTGTTCCTTTGTACAAGCTGTGTGACTCTGGAATAGAGACAATGTAGCACACCGCTTTTGTGCCAAGGCGTACAATGAATAGATACAAACTCACAGCCACATTTGGTGAAGACTTAGTCATTTTAAGATCACCAGATAAAGACTACAAAAACACAGGGAATGTGTACGTGTTTTGCTTGTGTGTGCGAGGAGAACGAGGGAATCCGTCGTGTGTGCTTTTATAAGATAGGTGTCATGCGGTACACGAGAGATGATTTTCACCTAAGCCCATTTCATTCCGGTGAGTAGTGGGATTTTTTTCTCTGCGAAAGTTTTACCCTGTTTTCTCTCTCTCACTGTGTGTCTATGTCTTTTCTGTGGAGCGTCTTACAACAACAAAACAGAGGATCTTTCGTTGATTCGTAGTGTGCTAGAGCATCAGTTGCGTTTCGCGTGTGTTCCCTACTCTCCGCGCTCATTTCCCGTGGTGTGGTCATGCGATCAAGTACACAGAATGAGGGAAAGTCATGTTGATAGTTGGTCTTTGCGAGAGAGTCAGGGAAACCTTTACCAAATGAACTGCTTTTTTTGATGACGGTGTTTAGTATCACCATCAGGTTACTGTCATAGTACACTCATGCCATATCACACCAAAGTTGCCGAACTCTACGTTGCGTATCTTTTTCTACACTTCTCTGCGTGTTTCTCCGTATTTCCTCCTTTTTACCTTCGTGTTTGAGTGTGTAAAAAGTCGTCCGAGTCGTCTGTTTTGGCCTCACTGCGTCTGGCTTACATGTACAGAGCATATGCACTTTTCTGAGCTGGTCTATCTCCGCGACGAAATTCCACCGATATAAATGTAATGTGCAAATTGTGATCACGATCACCACCGCACGCCTTTAAGTGTGGTAAATCTAGGTTGCCTTCGGAGAATGGAGAAAGATTGTCTTCCCAGTGTATGAAGATCGTTAAGGGTTTTCTCGGTGGTCGATATCTGGGGTTGTTTCAAGGTGTGCTCAAAAACTACCTCACTTTGAACGGAAACCACTCTCGAATATTCAACTCTTTCAGAGAGTCTGGAGTCTGTCTCTCTTTTCCTCTCTTTTGGAATATATGAAGAGGTATATACGGTATTCACGGGCTCTCGTGTCATACTAATTGAACTTTTCGGATTAAATTCCCCTTTGCCAAGGTGTTGTGTGCGAGTGCCGCTCTTTCAGCGAGCGCACACCAACACCACCATTCACTCATTTCCTCTTTCCCTTCAGACAAAACTTTCACAAAATGTGTGGCTCCCCGTCTCTCTCTCTCCCTCTATCTCTCTGTTGCAGAGGGCATTTCTCCAGAACGAAATTCAAGCCCCTTTGGAGATGAGCCAGGGAAGAGAGAGAGAGAACAGAGACGGCTCATTCTTCTGATTTAATGCTTATAGCACACTTAGCTTAAATATGGCACATCATGATGATAATCATGGTCATGCATGATAATAACAGGTTCCATTTTCGTCTCTTAATGCCCGGCATGTGTTCTCCGACTTGGGCTCTGCGTTGACCCCCTGTTACAATCCAACGGATAAATGAAAAGACGAAACTGCACAAGTCTGTCTCACTTCTCTCTCTTTTTGCCTCAACGCGGACGTAGATGAGACAACTATGAGCCTCGTTTTCAGTTCGATGTGGTTTCCAAACTCTCCCTTGCGTAAATGGTGTTTTCTCACATTTTTCCAGAGTGGATGATGAATGGGGCACTGCCCTCGGTTCATGCCTATGCATAGATGCAGCCCAATTCCGACTCTCAGATCGTTGCCAGTTTCGCCTTCAGTTTTTTAAACTTTGGAAGCACTCATTATTGCAAAGAAAAAATTACTTCGCCTAAGCGTGGAGTGTACATTTGTGTGCATTACTTCCTGCTTTCACTGAGACAAACTCTCAACGAATGCCAGAGCGTGTTCCGAAACTGTGGAGGAAAACGGTGATAAGATCGTCCCTCATTCCAATCATACAGACATGGATCCTTGTAACAGTCAGTTCACAAAGCTCCAGCATGTGTCTTTTGAAAAGAGTGAAGGTGCAGTCTCGACAACGCGAGGCCCTTAATTTCACTCTCATTTCACATGGCACATGTGAGAGTGAAAGATATCTCTCGCAATGAACGAAGAGAGCAACCTAATACTGAAGTATATATTGCAGACAGTGCCCATGGGTAACATTCTTGAATTGGACCCTCTGGCATTTGCTTCTTCACAACTTTCTTTACCTGCTCATGAGCACCGTCGTCGTCGAGGCTCTATTGCCTCCATTAAGTACATACATACACAAACTTGTTTTTTTAAGAAAAAACCGGCACGGGCTCTTTTACACACAAAAAACACACATAAATACACACACACTTACTCTTGCGTGGGCATGTAATAACACTATCATGTACATGCATCTCCCTTTTTTGAGGAAGGAAAAAGGTAAAAAAAGCGGAAGGCTAAAAGTAGAAATATTGAGGCAAGGAACAGTAAAGAGCGTAGAAATCTACTTATGTCAGAGAGAAAGGAGAGAGAGAGATGTTGATAATACTGGCAGATATTACTCTCCTCACTCTTTACCAAGTGTTTCACGGTGACGGTCATTTTCCCTTTTCGTTCCGTCAGTCTTCATAACATGCAATTTGTATAGATTGTATCTCTCTGTATCGATGCACTTTTTGTGTTTCACTTTCTCTCTGGGTAGCCATGTGTGTGTGTAAGTAAATGCGTGTGTGGCTCGTACCGAGCTCAGCCATTATTAGAGACACGGTGGGAATGGTGGTGGAAACGCATGGGAGATATCTATGAAACATGGAATGTTAGCAATAGATATCAATACGTTTTCCGCCTTCAGTGCCCCGTTTCAGTTGGCATGAAAGCCATTCCAGAAACGATAACGGCTTTAATTTGAGCATTTTCGAATGAAAAACCTCTTTCCGAGTTTGAGTGGGACGATAGTGGAACAGCAAATGACTACAGAAGTGGAGAGACACACACAGGGAGCACCTTATCATTGAAAAAAATGGCTAGGAGGAGTATATCCTGAATGTTCCACTTAAACTTCCTTCGTCAATTGTGTTCTTGTATGTGTGCCCGCCTCACATTAGTAGGGACGCAATTTCCGATTCTAATTCAGTGCCAATCGCAATTATTTTAAAGTTCCAATTTTAATGCGAGTCAAATTGCCGGAGCGGAACACCAAAAAAAAGAGATTGCGTAAGCACGACTCTTCACGTTTCACACACAGCTGCGGTGGAAAGAGAGTGAGCATTTTTAAGTAATAGGAGCAGCAGCAACAGCTGAAAATGGTTTCCTTTTGTCCGAGGAGAAGTCGGGCAGTGCTCTAATTAGGCCTTTCACCTCTTCCAGAGAATTCCAGAGAAATCCGTCGCTTCTCTCTCGTTGATAGGTTTAGAACTGACAGGAGCTCCGCTGTAGAATAAGAGTCAGTGGGGAAACGTTGAGTGAAAACAAATGATATACCTTTTCATTCTTCTCTGTCTGCCACTCAGGATGATTTACTGCAGATAGTCAGCCGATGAACCATTCTCACCGATTCGCTTTATGTGTATGTGCATGAGTGAGTGGATAATGAATTGATGACTCTTGCTCGATGTTGTAGAACAAGTTGCCGCTTCCTGTTGCTAATAACTTCATTACATCTCTACAAGCACGAGCGTAGCCAACCACTTATTGCATTGCGACACTATACATATTTTTGCATTCATTTTAGAATTCTCGCATAAAAAATGAACAACAACAAGTCCATCAGACTCTCAGCCTTTTCGTACATTTTCCTGGCAATGGAACTACTAGATGAGGTCAGTGTTACATAATCATGTTATTCTGTTGTATCTCGTGCATCGTGTTACGAAGCTGTTCGAGGACTCCGACAGCTAGAAGAAAAGAGCGAGTTCATGAAAGAGAGACAGCAAATCAGCACCGCTTAGTCAGTTTGTTTCGCCGGAACATAATCTAATAGACACTGACTCATTTTTAGATTCTTCACTACATATCATATTGCTCGCTCCTACAATTCCTATCTCGATACGAGTAGGTTATTCTCGCAAAACCGCTCGTACACATAAAGATGTGTTATACAGAGCGAAACATGCTTTCTCTTTGTGGCATGCATATCTACACAAAGATTTTCACATGTGGATACAAAGGGAGAGAAAGAGAGCGAATCTACGCTCTCCCTTTCTTGCTCTCACACACATGTAACGAAGAAAAGATATGGTCTCTTTTTGTTACTGCATAAAAAACTAGAACTGGCCATATGCAGTGTAATATGACTTTTTTTCTTCTGCGTGCATGAACCTACAAATAAGGACTGCGGGATGCATAGTGACTTAAGGGAGCAACAGCAAAAGAGGGAGAAAAGCCAAGTTGATATATGAAGTGTACAAAAAAGAGAACTGCTCTCCGGAACTAATGCATTTTGTAAAGGCGGTAGCACAAAGCAAAGAAAAAAAGTGGCTTGAGAGAGAGAAAAAAAGAAAAGAGAGTGAAAGAGTTGGTGAAAACAGTGATTGTGAAATACACAGAGAGAAAGAGAAAGTATGTACAGGACGTCGACGACGACGACAAAAAAAGGGGAAAGGATTTTCATTCCTTTCATATCACCACTACATGTTTCACGACATTTTTTCTGACTTTGCCATGCCGATAACATACGTGCGCGCAGCACGACGGCGGCATCGTATGGCAAAGGCATGGACAGGCTACTTACATGTGCTCGTTGTCTTTTGCTGGTTCAACAGTTTTCAAAATGGAATATCTTTATTGCTCACAGAAATAGATATTATGTTGGCCTTTCTCTTGTCTCCCGCTCTTGTTGCTGTTGTATATGAACTGGATGTATGTCGTCGACTTGTGTGTAATCTGAGTGAGAGGAAGGCGGTGTACATGTATTTTTTATTCTTCTTTCTTGATGCTGAATCCAACGTTTTTATCAAAGTCACACGTTGCACAAATCTGTCTCCCTGTGAGTTTCCTGCGGACCGACTCTCTCGCGGCGACACAAGGCTAACATCATGATGAGTGTTCATTAGAGAAATTCATGGTTACGTAAGGTGCATCTGATGGAGTTCTCAAAGGTATGACACACCGCGCGAATGTCTCTTCTTTGTCAGTGAAACCAAACAAAATGCTCACTCAATATGAATTAATATTTTTTCTCACAAAATCGCTTTATATCTAAAAAAAAACTTGTTCTTCTCTACAGAAAAATATAACACGATGACAACAACTTCCTTGAACCCTTTTGTGCAATAATGTGTCCGCAATAAACTGACAAAATGTGAGTTACGAAGGTGATTAGATAAGTTTTTTCACACTTTTTGTCGTATCTAGTACAGATAGGCGTGAATAGATTCAAATGAGGATTGATTTAAATGGGCATAACTAAAGACATGAATTAAATTAAAGTTTCACTTTCAAAACCATTGTCCATAAGTGCTAATGAATCAGTTACACCACAATGTGAAATAAGTACATAAGTGTCCAAGATGGTTATGTCGAAAAATGAATAAAAATCGGTGTCAAAAGCCACAATGAATGAAAACCTGTAAAAGACTTTTGAAATCACCTTGGTATTTAAAAAAAAAACAAGAATAAAAAAATGAGCGACAAAAAGGCAACTATATGGTTGACTACCGTTCTCATTAATTCCGTTTTTTCCCTGGAGTCCGTCCTTTTCTACAATTCCCAGTCGCAATGTTTGAATAGACAGGTGCGTGTATCTGTTTCATGCAGAGGAAGAAAGAAAAAACTGGGAAAAGTACAAACATATTTGTATATATTTACTTTTATATATAAATTGTACACGCCTGTAGTATAAAAGAGGCCTTTTAATAAAAACATGTCTCGAGCAAAACTACATGACAGGGCTCACAATGAAATGTTGTCAAGTTTGAAAACTTTTTTTCTCCACCGTTTTTTTTTTCTTCACTCTCTGAGATACACACACCTTGCATGCTCTCATGTACACTCTCCTCATAATATATGCCTGAACAATATCGACCTGCTCAGAGAAGAGAAAAAAGAGAGTTGAGAGAAAAAAAAGTTCAGCTAGGTGAAGATCAAGCAAACTAATTTTAGTTGACAACTTAAGCGGAGATAAAAAGCAGCGAATAATCATACTCGAAGAGCATATGGCTCACGGCATAGTTTTAGCTTATGACTAGAGTAAACCCTTTACACGGTCAATGTGTGCAAGAAAGAAGGATGCCTTCATAGAGTCTCCCACGCATAACAAACGATTTTTTACAAAGAGAGGACCATGATAGTGTGTGTTCCTTGCATTCCTATTTTTCTCACTTTAACTTTACAAGGCCAAAAAAGGAGTAAACTCAAGGCATCGCAACGAACGTAAAAAAGCGCTACGGAACATATGCTGTGCGCGTCTCTCACCTGCACACGTTAATAGAGTGCATATTGGTGGGAAAGACGAGTTTGAGGGCTTGGACGCCGTGGAAAACTTTTTTTTATAAAGCTTACGCCATTTTCATCTCGTTCTCACTCGTGTTCAAGGATGAGTTTTCATCTTTTTACTTTCTTTCTTTTCTAGCCTTTGTACAGGTAAACAGAACAACTGGGAAGAAGCATAAGCTCCAGCATTGCGTTAGCCGTTATATCATATCGTCCAGGCACCATATACACAGACATGCAGTCACATAGGACTATTATATTGTACACATTTTTACCTGATAGACATACGCATGAACTTGCAACAAAAATGGGAACTGGAGACACGTAAACTTCGCTCGTAGGTAGACGTGGTAAAGGTTAGCAAGTAAAAGAAAGAAGGGAAACCCTGATGATAGTAGAACCGTAGAGAATGAGAGAATGGCTCTTATGGATAGGAGCAACCGAAAAGAGGAGAGAATCCCCTGAAAACAAGGATGAAAGTGGGACCGTGAAAGACTTTTTAAAAAAACTTGTAGGATATATGGAATGCACATAGGATTCGTCATCTCTGCTGGAGAATTGTGTTTGTTGTGAGTACACCGGGAGTTCGGGCTCAGAAAAAAGCATATCATCATCAGACGACCAGACATTATGACAATACGTACACATGCCTTCTCGTTCGACACACATACCACCTAAAGATATGGAGTGAGGGTGGAGGACTTTTTTAAAAAGGAAACGTGGTGTTCAACTATCTCAAACCTGGAAAAATACTACATTTAGCGATTCTATAGTCAGCGCTCGTCTTTTGCACTGATGCACATCCACAAAGAAGCTAGTAGCCGATGATCTCGTTGTCGTTTCTTTTCTCTCAACTTACAATGGAATAAAATGGAACAGTTGAAAGTTGCCTGGAGCTATCATGTTTTGCAATATACTTTGTGTTTTCTATAAAAGCGTATATAAGAGCGGAGAGAATGTGGGCTAACATGCCAATGGAGGGATACTATTGTGCACGTAACACTGTAGCGAGTGAACGATTTATGCGAATATATACACAATAAGGTGCGTTGAAGACGGAAAGTGAGAATTTCTGGAAGACAGTTTTTCTTGTTCGGCTAGAGAGCAAAGAATATCTTTTCCTCTTTTTTTTGCATTTTTGTGTACCTGCAATTTCTGAAGAAAGGGATTCGCTTTAACTCCATTCCTTTATCTGTCCCTCACACATGTCTGAAGGAGAGAAGTGTGTGTCAGTTCGTGTTCGCAGTAAATCAACAAATGCCTTGGAAAAAACCACATGGGTTTCCATGTTTTGTATCAGCATTAATGGAAACTCCATTTTTCCAGGGCACATCTTCGAAAATCTCCTGATGAGAGGGAAAATTGGAGGGAGAGGGTTAGTGAAGAGGTTTCTTACTTCCAACTGTGAGCAACGTTGTACAGCCTTCACTTGACGACAGCCCAAATCAAGAGTGTGTACAGACAATGGCGTGTTCTCGGAAATGTGCAAATCCGAGCGTAATGAGTTTTGCATGACGACAGCAAGGAGTAAAACAGGCTGTAAAGTTGGAGTCAAGTTGTCTTGTACGAATGTCAGTCAAACTATCAGCATCCTATTCATAAAGCAGACAAAAATCTAGACCATTTCCTTTTCCCCAGAGAAGTCGCATGGGTGACGGGAAGGAGCAGTTGGATGCGGATTTTCCTTTCCAATTTTTTCCTCTGAATGGATTTTTAAGTACATGGGATGACATATGTACAAGTGAAAGTGATTCTGGCCGGATGTACTGAAGTCAGGAAATGAGTCGAGATTTCTCCATATTACATTCGATATTAAATGATCACTCGTTTCATAACATTGTGAAGTAAATTGGAAGTGCATTAAGATTAATTATGGTATGAGGCTCCCAAACCTCTTTTTGTGACATCAGCCAGCCTACCGTGCCAGCTCCTGTACAGAAAACTTGCGGTGGTGGCTGGCAACCATTTAAGTTTACTAATTAGACGACATACTCTCTCGTTTCCTATTGCAAACTCTCTCACTTGTCCTTCTTCCTTTACTCGCCGTGAGGTTAGGTTCAAGCCGAGATTAGCGTAATAGGCTTATTTCATCTCTGCTTCGTGCCCTTATTGCGATCCCTTGTTGGAAATCGGGATATTACATGAACCCCTTCACTGTCTCCCTTTCTTCATGAATGGAAAAGGAGATGAGCCCATTATCAAGAAAAAGATGATGAAACGAAGTCGCATTCCTTTCTTCGAGAGGTTCATGAAATGACTCAAAACAACAACGACGGAACACTCCGCATCGAAGCAAATACACAGAAAGGCCACGGAAGGCAACCACGAGAGAAAGAGAGAAAGTAACTCGTCTACATTTCCGCATCTCCCTTTCTTCGAGCATGGTTGAGTTGACTAAAGGGTTGTGGTGGTTGGTTGGTTTCCATAGTCTAAAAGGAAGGAGAGCCTTCTAAAGGGAAAAACATGTAAACGAGTGCACACACCATGTCCGCTCTCTCGCCGACAAACTGACAATGGAATGAAATCCAAAAATACTCTTACCCAGCATTCACCATGCAGTCATTTTCTTAAAAAACCAAGGGAAGAATTGGAGGAAAACACCGGGTTCTCCCGTTGTCTCAAATAATATTCACGATCTCTGTGAGAATCCCCTTGCTCCTTCACTGTCATTTTTGGTTTCCTTCAATCGTCTCACTCTCTCTCGCTCGCTCTCACTTCTCCGCTTCTTTTTTCCAACTGTCGTTTTAGTCAATCCACTTTTTTGCATCCCTGGGAGTCATGACTTCTTTGTGTGGCTCGTCTTTGTTTTTCCCCTCTCTCCAGAGTGGTGGCCTACACGATTGCAGAGTAATCCCTTACTCCTCGTCGTTGTGTTGTGGCACACAAAGAAAAATCCTGAGGAAAGAGAAAGTCTGTGTGAGAGGAGGAGAGGCCTCACTCACTCACTTTTTCATCGTGTTGGCCGACTCGCTCTCAAAGACGATAACATGTTTTCATTCTCCTCGACTCCAGCAAATCACTCTTGCTCTCGTCTCTCTCTCTGCTCTGCGCTGTACAGCACAGGCTGGTCTACTCCCTACGAGATAGGCACTGGCAGGGCTATACTTTCTCTCTGTCGCCACGGCACTAATTCCTCGCTTTCCTTTTTGGAAAGGCGCGTACTTTTCAAGGGAGGAAATTATATCGTGGCTGTGTGCTCCCCTCATGCATTTACATGGGTTTAACCTTTCCCTCTCGCGCGCCACTACTGTGTCGAGAGTCTCCAACGTTTTTGTTTGTTGCTGAAAACACTGGACCATTTACTGGATACTTTTGGGCATTGGCAGCGACCACGCCACTACCTAGTCTGCATGCGAGAATGAGTGAGTGAGCTATTTCTCTTTTTCAGCTTTCCATTTCCACACTGCGAGAGTATTCACAATATTATATATAAATGTGGCTAAACACACACACACACACACTCAGATACGACGACGGGGGGAGAGAGACGTGTCTGTATCCCCATTTCACAACGGTTGTTTAGCCCATTTCAGAGGAGAAGCGTATACGGAAAACGCTCTCAGCGTGTGTGTGTGTATATATAAATATATCCAGAGTTGATCGTAGATTCATGCTGTTTGCTTCTCAATTCCCTCTCAACACACATACACGACAGGGAGGGACATACACCACGTATGTTCATCGTACAACAAGGCTTATATGGGCTGGAGCGAGCTCTGCCTCTCCACTTTTACTCGAGACTCCAGTTCCTTTCTCAGGTTAGTTGTGAGTAACCTGTGCTAGGGTTCGTTCCTAACTACGTCGCTTCCTGTTGCTGTATACTTTTTGGCTAACCACGAAATGTGCTCTCGCTTTCCAACGGAATAATCACACAGACACACTCCGAAGAGAAAGCCACTCTCTCCAAGTTTCCCCCTCTGAAAACTAGCGTATTCGAGAGAAGTCGAAAGTACATTTACGACAAAAACGACGTCGACCAAGAAATTACTTACTTCTATGGCTACTTTTCACCAGCAACCGAGAAAATTACGCGAGCACATATAACTGTTTTCTCAAGTCATCAACGGGAATTACCACGGGAGGAATTATATACAGTGTTTCCACCATTTCTTCCTGAGCAAAAAAATATCAACTCTCAGAGACGACGAAACAGGGGAATTGAGACACACACAAACTCTGTCTCTCTCTCAGAATAAAGGATACACTGATAAAAAGGACAGAAAGGAAAAGCAGAGGAAGGGGGGAAAACTTCAAGGCTTCTGAGATTTCCATCTCTCATGACTTCACTACTTTCCCCAGATAGACGAAGGAAAGGAGGCCGAAAAAAATTATTCATTTCAAAAAATGCAGAAAAACGTTGCTCAGACACGCACCACCACACCACAATACACTTTGTGAGTGGGGCAGAGTAAAACTTGGAAGGACAAAGAGAGAAAGAGAGTTGTCTCAATACACCGTCGTCCTTCGCAAGCCGGAAGGACACACTATTATTACATGTGCACCACTTCTTCTCTCCTGTCAACCGCTCGACAATTTTTTATGGTTACCGGTAATCAGTAAAATCATAATACTCCCGAACTACACACGTCAGTCGGAGTGGAGTGCACTGGTTGAAAAGTTGCCTGCACTCTCAGCCTTTTTTTTGATCGGATAAAGAAAGGAGAGGAGTGTGTGGCTGCGGGCATTGAACACAAGGCGGTGGTGGTGTTCACCTCGAGGGAGAACAAGTGCCGTTGCAAATCACAGTGTGTACATTATTCGTGTGCTCCAGGGAAGTGAAAAAGAGAGTGGGGAAACGGGGCATCATATTTCGAGGACGATTGCGAAACAGAGTGAAAGCAGAGTAACGAGCATCGTCTTGAACAATCTGGAGTTGACAATATTATTTGGAGAGAAAGAGGTAGTGACACACAAAGAAGACTTTCCCTTCAACTCTTTGGCGAGACGCATTTTACAACAACAACAGTTGAACAGAAAAGTCGGAAGAAGTTAGAAAAACCCCGGATTTTCCCCTTCTTGAGAGAGGAAGGGAAATTGCAACTCTCTTCACCCCAATTGAGCAATAAGACATTGAGTGAATTGTGAGTTGCTCACATCATCTCTGAGTCACACAGAGAGAAAGAATGTGTGAAGCCAATACTTTCACCACGATCGTAAACTTCTTTCTTTCTCTCTAGTGTGTTTGTGTGAAAAAAGGAATCCTTGTGTGGAAAGCACTACTGCTCCATTGAAACTGTATATTTGACCTTTAGCTTCAACTCTATCCTGCCGCGCACATGTTCCACACAGCTCACCACTCTTTTGGGAAGGAAAAACAATACAAAACATCTCAAAAAGAGAGGCTTACACCTAAGTCATTGAGAACTTATTGATAAGAAGAGAAAAGCCTTGTTTCGACACGTGCGAGTGTGTGCCTGTGTGAACTGACGATGTGCAAAAGTGTGAAAAGGGTTGCTCTTTTGTGCTTGTTCAATCGCTTGACTTATCCTCTTCACTACTTCGAGCAAAAGGAAGTAAACGAAGTTTACCTCTGAGCAAACGGTGGGGATGAGGAAGGCGGAAAAATGTGTGCCTCCAATCGACAAAGAAGCAATAAAGATGGCCAACTGAGGCACTCCATTTCCCTCGGAAATCTCACGGAATTTGCATTTTCCCCATTGTGTCCTCAGAGGGTCACAAGAGAGTACAATTGTTGAAATTAAAATTTTTTCATGATTGTTTACGAAAACTTTTTTCTTTCTTGTGAGTTACCAGCCAAAAAAACCACTACAACAACTCTGAATAGTCAAGGAAAAGAGGGAATAGGGAGAAAAAGTGATTCTTCGCTGTAAACGACATTGTCGAAATTCAGAATACGCCTTGGTTCAACAAAGGAATAATACTTTTGTAAGAAAAAAACCTACGAGCAGATGAGAGTGAAAGCAAGGGACAAACTATATGCATATATACATATATATGGCAGATGACCTTCTCTTGCGGTAGGCTAGAAAAAACTCCAGGTAAAAACGACGAGGTTTGTACACGGATTCCCGGGAAAAACGATCCAGTCGACTTTTTCCATTCTTTTTAACAATTTCAACTTGCTCACCTCCACCGTCGTCGTTCCCGAAGTCCTCATGCGGTTCTCTCAATATCCCAATGTAATCCAGGAAAGTTGGTTAAAAAACCTCGTTGAGCAGACACCAATGGCAAAAGTGGGAACTCAAGACAACTCAAGACACAGTAGCACCGGCGAACCATACACCAACGTACATGCAACTTAGGAGAACAACTATTTCCCTGTGTCTCTCTGCATGGAAAAAGGGAGAAAATAAAAAAAAATCTAGAGACCAACACAATACAGAAGGAGAAAGTTACTTTCCCCTCTTTCGCTTGTCTTATTTTCTCTCTATCTCTCTCTCGTTTTCATTTCTCTCTCTCTGATCCAAAAGCCCGAGAAAACTACTGGCTTTGACCTCGTCGACTTATCTTAAGCCAAATGGGAATTGTGACACGGTTGCGATTTTCTATTCTCCCACTTTTTTCTTTCTCTCCTCATTTCTCTTGCTCCGTGAAACGGCAAGAGTCTGCCCAGGAAACGGATGATACTTCTATATAAACGGGGAAAGAGGGACACTGAAAGAGTGTGTGTGCTCGTCTCTCTGTGAAAAGTAGAAACAACAACTGTTTTCCATTTCATCTTTGTATCTTGTTCCCCTCGTAATATTTATCCTTATGAAAAATACAGGGCGTGTGAAAGGAAGAGAGACACCCTGTATGAGGTGAAAACAGACTTGGAGAGGCCATGACTTGACCCAGTTTTATTCCCCTGCTCAGAAATTTGTTCAAGTTTCCCTGCGAAACGGAGGGACAAGAAAGCACTCTTCCGCGTGCTTCAGTATGTATGTGGTCCTACTTGATATGCCGAATGTTACAAGATTATTGGTGCCGTTGGATCCCTCCTGAATATCTTTGATTTCACACACACACACATACCTAGACTCTTGTCTAAAAAAACTTTCTATCATTTTTTTTCTCAACTACGCATTCAGGCCAAGGAAAGAGAGAGGGTCCCACTTAATTTCTGACTTTGTCAAAAAAAATCTCAGCGAAACACAACTACAGCCGTCTCTCTCTCTTGTGTTTCCTTGAAACTGGGGCATACATGAGAAACGTGACACGGGTTCAACTTACAGTGATCTCTTCGGTGATGTCGTATCATCAGCTCTTGGTATCATCACTCTCAACTCTGTAGTTCGTCTTCAACCAGAAAAATACAAAAAATTGGGTGTGTGTCTGTTTTCGGTGTGTGGGCTTGTCGCAAAGCCACTTCGCAAGAGACTGAAGAAAAAAAATCGCGTAGGACTTCACCAAACATCATCACAAAACGGAGGACACAAGACGCTCTTGTGACAATCATCAGCACAAGATTCATCTCTTCAATTACATCTTGGGTTGAGAGTGTGGTAGTCAATTACGGCCTAGCCTAGAAAGAGAATTATTTCGAGCTCCCTCTCATCTATAATTCTACAGGGAGGAAACTTGTCTCTCAAGAAAATTACATGTGTACATGCGACGAACTAGTCCACAGGTAAACTGGTAAGAGAAAACGGGAGTGTGCAAAGACATGGTTGATGACATGCAAATTAGACTTCTCCCGGTACACCAGAATAATATGATGTCGGTCTATTAGCTGAATTGGATAAGCAACTCTAAAGTTTCCACAAAAATATTGTGAAAATTGTAAAGGAGACACTTGATAAGAAAACAAACTTTCAGTTGTGCTTTCTCTTTCTGTCGATTTAAGACTAATAAGCAATTTGTAAGGCAGTACTAGCTTTTGTCTACGCTCATACCAAAGCATCGTCTTCCGTTTCCTCGGATTTCCCCTCAATCTCAAATTGCATGAAGTGATCCCAACAGTGTTCTCCAGGAGAGGGGAAAATCGTTGTGAATGATGTAACATCTTTTGATGTAATGATAACATTATATCCTCCCACAAATCCCACCCACACTCTGTTGATTACTCATGTGTCGCACAATATACGTAACTATCTCTCGTGTCGCTGATATCGTCACAAGATTGAGGGACGCGTGTGTGACTCTGTGTGAAAATTGATGTCGACTTTCCCCCAAACTCTTAACGTCACACGAACCCAGACGTGGGCTTCGCTCTCTGTGTGAATAATGAATTTTCCATGCAGTTCAATGTATCTAATGTCACTTCAGCCCAAGAATGGTGTAGCCGAACTCAAATAAATCATTCAGGTCCCATCTCACTCTCACTCTCTACACAACTCTCTCAGGGAGAAAGAAAGAGTGAGCAGCTTTGAGAATTGCCTTAAGGAATTCCGACTTCCTCTCCCTTTGTTTTGCAATCTGTGTCAATCCCACTCTCGGAGACACACGCATAACACTATCTCTCTGTTCTGATACGGGTTTACAGAGTCTCCTGAGTGCGACATCATCATCGAGAGTCTCCTCTTATCGATTTGTTAAACTTGCTCCATTATTAAGAGGATTGCCTTGTGTGGTCGTCGCGGTTTTTACCTGCACCATCTCCCTCAAATTCACGCACACACGCAGGTAAAGCACACAGAGAAAACACATTTTTTACATTGACAATTAAAGGCGACCACTTAGTACTCAGTAATTGCCTTTTGACATCGTTAAAATAGCGTTGTGTGGGGGTAATGATTTGATATCGAGTTGTTGTCGAGACAAAGGAAAATGCTGTTACACAAAGGATAATTCCAACGGTTTCTATTGTCTTCCATTACATTTTATCTTGACAAACATTTCTTCGCCGTTGTCGTCCGTAGGAACTTTAAAGAATTCTAGTCTCAGAGTTTTTTAAATAAATAATATATAGTGAGGCAGCTATAGTGATGAAAACGATGACGTTAATACTATATGAAGGTGTGCTTCAACTAGACAAGTGAACGTGTAAGTATTAATATTTCCAGGGAATCAAGGGAAGACATGACAACCTAATAATAACAGTCAACAATGAAAAGTCGTCGTCCGCCCCATTTCTTTTTTTGTAAGCCGTGAGGTTTTCCTCGTGTGTGCCAAGTTTCGCATGCACATTTTGTGTGTCACATTGGTATGTACGAGGTTTCCATGTAGCTCATGTTGACGACACGAGGAAAATCACTATTATTAGTGTGAACAATAAGCGTGTTCACTATCTTTTTTTCGGAGTAGAGAGAATGGGGAGAAAGAAAATTTGTTTGCTTCACACATTCCTTTTTAACTCCTCTTTATCTCTTCTTTGAAGACAAGCACAGTGTGAAAAGGGGGAACAGAGAAAGGGAGAGAAAAGAGTGCGGAGAAAAGGGGAGAAAAAAAACGATTCGAGTCTGGGTCACATACACCCATAAACGGAGATAATTGACAAGGGATTTCATCCCGACGGAGATTCCTTTTTCTTGCTGTTGGGTGAAACAAGCCAAAAGGAATGCGAAGAATCCTAAATATTTCCATTGATTTTACAAATCCCTCGTCTCTCCCTTTTCTGCAATCCTCTCGCGGCGGAGACAAGACAATGCCGAGAGATGTGTTACACCCTGAAAAAAACAGCGGGACAGGGCAGGAAGCTTATGGCATATGTTCATAATTCGCTGTACACACACAGTGCAACACGCACACACATTCCACACTTTTCCGAGTGTGAAACTTCACATGTTTTTTTTAGGACAAAGTCAGCGTTTATGGGGAAATGTAGTGGAGCACAAATACGCAACAATGACAATCTTTTTTGTCTCTAAAAGAACAAATTCTTTCAGAACAATGTGCATCTTCATTAAGCGTCCCTCTCAAACATTTTTTTAAAACACAAGTTCTAGAAAGACAAACGCAAATATGTAGCGAGGAATTGAGGCTATGCATTTTATGCAAATTGTAACCAAGGGTCGAATCGGGGAGAAGTGAGCTCTTGAGACAGGATCGAGCGGGGAGGTTTTTTGTTCACTGATTTCTCTTCTTTCCTTATTGCTTGATCAATGTGAGGCCACGACATGTAGGACGACCGCACATTTTTATGCAAAAAGGAAGTCTTCTTCACTTTCTCCGATTTTGAGCCTTTCTTTTCTCCAGGCAAGAATACGCGTATGAATCTTACACCTTATTACTCCCGCACTCGTTACTTCTCCATAAATACTGTGATTTGGAGGGGGAGTAGTTCAAGGATGGGAAGTCAAAGAAAAAAAGATGTTTACCCGGAAGACATCTTTCTTCTCTCGCAATCCAGGCGACAGCACACATACGTGAATAAAGCCATGAGCGAAAGGAGAGAGCGTTGAAGATTTCTGGTAAACAGGAGCAGTCAGGTTGCCAGTTGCTCCAGCGATTTTTTACTGTCAACTTTCTCTCGTGGAGAAGTGTTAATGTTGTTGACAGAAGAGAGAAATGTCAAGACTCGGCTTCATGATGGGTAATGCACATATACATGCTATACCTACCACTCAATACTATGATCGATACACCAAAAAATCAGAAGGGGAAGAAGAAAAAACGGCAGTGTTTTCGTTCCCCGTTAGCTAAATGAATTATCTCTAAAATGAGACAACTGTATCATATCGTGTGGGAGTGATAATGCCTATTAAACGCTGTCAAATCGTTCCTCGCATAGAGATAGGCTGATGTAGTTGTTTATGTCGTAGCGTCTCAGCGACAACAAAAAAGAATCTTTACGTGTAGTTTGTAGAAAGCTGAAACTCTTTTTATCTGGAGGCAGTCACTATCATTATTGCTCACTTATTGTGTGAGAGAGTGACAACATGCAGTCAGAATTGACTCGACGTCATTCACTCAAATCATTCACTTTTACGATGCAGCTTTTTACTTTCGGAATAAAATGTAACCTTGTGCAAGCCATCTTTAAAATGGGGAAAGCAGATTTTAACCGCATTTTATAAGGGTGTAATGTTCTTTTAAGAAAAAAAGTTAGAAATATTTCATGCATCATTGACGCGCGGGTCGATGTCGTTGAACAAATACGGCGAGATTTGATCTCGTTTTTTTGCAAGATGTGTGTGCTCCAGTTTGTCTCGAGATTGTTTGTTGACACAACGCACACACGTCTAGTAATATAGATTGTGAAGAAAAAAGAGATTCAAGTACACTTTGTACTTGGGACGCAGCATGTGTGAGCATATAGACAGAGAAAGACTCAAAGAGAGATTCGGCGTGTGTGTAGATTGCTATGACAATATTTTCCTTTGTGTTAGACATATTTACCAGAATAATGAATAAAATGTTTGAGCTTCCTCTTTCCACACCACTTTCAAACTGTGTGGCAAACACACACACTCGGAAAGAAAAAAAATATGATGCGGAACGAAACCTTTGTGGAAGCCGCTGCAGGGCAATTGGTCTTTGTTTGCTCTGTCTCCGCCGCTGCATAGATACGGGATTGCTCTACGACAAGAGAGAGGGTTGTCAGTGTTGACACAAGGTCATAATATATCCCGTTGATTCCCTGGACTTTTGTAATGAGAGTGACACAGATTTGATGTTCTTCTCCGCCGTTGTACCAGTTAGGTTGTAATTTGTGCAGAGGTGCACTTTCTCAGGTGCGTCTTTAGAAATAAGTTGGGAAAAGTTACGATGCAACAATCTGTACTACTGGAACACGATACTTCGACGAGAGTCTTGTGACTGTCAAGTGTGAAAGAAGTTTGAACATTGGTCACAAGAGTGGAAAGTCCATAAAAATTTGTAGTGCTCAAGGAAATCAGCTTTCTCAGAGGAAAGCACGTTACCTCCACTTCATAGCGTAGAAAACTAGCAATAAGTACTTCAAGTCAAGGGGTTTCCCAGAGAGTAGCGTCAAAGTGATGTAGAACTTGTGGAGAGAGCAATTCTCGTTTCCTCGAGCCCAGCACCGCGCTCGTTGGTGTCATTCCACTCTCCCGTATGATTGCACATAATTTAGAGTCGAATGAAAGGGAATACCCATCGTAAGAGAATGGGTCATTCTTGGGGTCATCAAGTGGGTGTGAAAAGTCATCATCATCATCATCATCGTCATCATCATCTTGAGCAAAAGGGTCAATGTGAGCCGGATCGGCAGCCGAAGGAGCAGCATCGGCGTCACCATCCTCACCGCCATTCCCACCTTTATCATTCCAGTGTCCCCGTCTACTACTCTGTTGTAGTGTTGACCATGTTTGTCGTGACGGTTGGCGACTTGTTCATTGGCTCAACTTTAGGGAGTGAGTTTCCCGAGAGAGAGTGTTGTGACAATTTGTACCCTATCCCAGCACCTGGGCCAGTTCCCAGGGAAAATGGGATAGACCCTGCGCTTCCTGAATATGTCGCCTCCACTCCACCAGCCACAACGGAACCTCCAGGTATCACCCCTTTTTAATATACCCGCATTATATATTTGCAATCTTTTCTCCAAAAATATGTGCACGCTCATTGATCACATTGTGAGCTGCCATCCATTACAGAATCATGTACGACAATGCTTCCTACTTGGTTTTATCATTGAGATTAGTAAGCATGATTTCATGAACACAGCACCATTCTGGCGTTAGACTACGCATACCATTTGAAAATCGATGGATTTTTTTTCGGCGTCAACTACGGACAATCGGAGGGCAACCTCCACTCCCACCTTAAACTGATCAAGGTGTGTGTTGGTGGACAAAGTCAATACATGTCAATTTCCCACCCACACCTGAGCCTTCGTGAACAGAGATCTCGAATAGAACAGGATAGAAGTGCATCCTGAGAAAGGATTAGTATACAAAATGAAGCCTCATTTTGAATTCACAAAATCCTCCTAGTTTACAACGTTGTGCCTTTTTTCAAAGCGATACACCTTTTCCAAGGACAATCAGTCATGTCCAATGTTATCAGAGTGTCGTGAAATGATGCTCTCAAAGCCATGCTTACGTCGAATGCTCACACACAGAAAAAAATGTTTTTCTTCTCCATCGTCGTCTGCTTCTTCCTCCTCCTCACTGGCATGCATATTATATGAGAGAAAATAGGATTTCCTTTGAACTGCATGTTTCACTTTCATTCTACACCTGTTTCTTCCGAAACATGAATACACCCTGCTTTTTAGTACACCTTGATGATGTATTATGGTGGAGAATACTTACTCGTATTACCTTGGTTTTTTCTCCTCACACGGAAGAAAGTGAATGTAAATGGGTGTAAATACGAAGGTTTTATGAGTTCTCTCTCTTCTTGTGAGTGTGCCTGCTCATAATATGCAAGCTACTTTTATCCGTGGTATTTCCTCAGATATTTTAAGTATGTCGGTCGCTCTAAGCTCCGGGTGTGGGATTCTAATAAAGTTTTGCTCCACATATAAACTACACGGACGTATGTACATAAACACATGCTCGTCTGTTGAGTCCGTGTATGTATAAATAAGGAACTCGTCTGAGCTCTTTCTCGAACGCTATATGTTTTGTTTCGTTTGGAAAACAACACATGTTCTGCCAAGGGATTTACTTGCGTTCCATTTCTTCTCGTCTTCTCGGTCTCACAAGCTGAGCAAGTGAATGAAAGTATCAAAATATGTAATAATATCAGATTATAATAAAGAGGTAACACATTACATTATGATAATAGAAGCAGCCAAGGAGAATAAAGTAGAGAGAAAGAGAAAATCAATGACTGTGTAATATGATGTTGAGAGAGAGAAAGGAAGGAGGGAGAAAGCCAGGTAATACACGTGTAACGAACAGATATTAATGCCAGTCTCTCTTTCTCGGCTATGAGCACACGGAGCAAGAAGGATAAAGAGACAGGGTGAAAGAGAGAGAAAAAAAACGACGAAAAAAAGTTGGGGAGAGAGTTGAGAAGTGAGCGACTTGAGTGACTTTTCTTTGCTTCTTTTTCTCAGAGCAAAGCACCCAAGCAAGAGAGCAATCAACTACCCAACCAACCATATACATATTACATATCACAGCTGAATGCACCACCTTCTCTCTCTCCTCACCATAGATTTTTCTTTCGTCTTTTCACCTTGCTTTTTGCTCCTCTAGCCTTCATATTTATTTTTCTCCCTTGTCTTCTTTCTCTCTTGCACATACAATGTGTAACAGTGATTGTGATACTTTCTCTCCTTTTACACGCGTTGACTCGACGAGAGCGAAGGAGATATGACACAAATATGCGTATCACCGACAACCGAAGAGGGAGGAGAGAGAGGGGGGGGTATCAACAGCGAGAGAAATTGAGCGGGTGGCTATATGAACTGATTGTAGTGTGTCAGCAAGAGATTAATGAAATTTCAGCATGTAAACAAGTCAACTAAAAGTACTATATATACTTTCCATGCGTTGTGGTAATAATGACGACGGATGACTGATTACACACTTGCTTTCTCCCTCGCTTTCTTCAACTTTTTCTTAGCTTCAATCTGCCCACCGTACAAAGGAGTGTGTACCTATTATTATGTGAGGAGAGAAAGTGGACTTTAGTCTACTTTTTAGTGTTCTCATCATTCTCAGCTTACTAATAATGAGAGTGTATATCAAGACGTTCTGGCTACGTTAGTGATTCACACGGGTATGGCTCGAAATTTCGACAGAAGCTTAGAGATTGTTTTGAGCAGAGTGAAGTGACTTTGTTTTCTATTTCTTGGACAAAGTCAAAAGATGCGTGCATCGGAGTTGAGCTCGTTGTTGGTGTGACAATGTCTGCTGCAATTTCCTTAAAAATTGCACAAACGCTGTGCTGTACAATGCAGTTGTATCGACGATGAGGCTTTTGTTGTACTTGGTGAATATTGTTGTTCCTCTGAAAAGTTGCGGTATTGTACTTGCAATAATACATTAATGTCATGGATTATTAATGTGACGTACCTCCTTTTACGTGTTATTCATCTGAGGAATATGGATGCATATTATGTCCGAGGGAAAATTTAGTTGTCTTGTGTACATGTCTTGTGTGTGCAGGAGTTGCATTTGCTGCTATACGCAAGCTTTTAAAAGTTATCGAAACTTTGAGTGGCACAAGTCAACCAAGAAACATGGATTTTTCCTTGTAACGCACGCTTTCAGTAAGCATTCATTTTTTTTTGTGTTTTGTTTAAACGAAAAAAAGAACGTTTTTTTAAACGGCAGCATAAAAACACAACAAATTTATTTCCTAAAAAATTCAACTGTTGTGCACACCATTAGCAAAAGCATCAATCAATGCAGTAACATATTAAAGTCAGTGAAATGAGAACAACATGTAAGAATCATGGAAATCAAGTATTGACGCCATTATTATTCCATGAAAATTAATTTCACCGGATGTGTCCATGCAGCGGGTGTGCATTTTGCCCTAAATGAAGGAAACCTCACAACAAAGAAAATCAATCGATGACACGTATTTTTTATCTCTCATAACGAATCACAACGATTATGCCATAGATACATGTTGTATTGTGGCCGACTAAAAAAGCAGCAACACTGAACCAGAGCGATAGCAATAAGGATACATTTTCCTTTCTGGTCACTGTGGTCAAAGTGAGACGATGTTTTGTGTTCTGGCCTTTTTGTATATTTACAATGCAATTGCCGACCAATTATTGCAAATGTACGTCTCCAAACAACAACCAGTCTCCACGGCCAGAGGCTCGCATTAATTAACATGCATGACCCGCTTAATTTTTCATGCAATATCCTGATCCACCACCACTACGAAAACGACAATGACAAACGTAAGGACGGTGGGAAACTCTCCGACTGCTTTCTCGTCACATGGCTTAATGGTCTGTTGTTGGTTGGTTGTGTCCTTTCCCAGAATCAGGAATAAATAAAGAGGACATTTCGCTTGATCCAGCAGCACTTCCAACGATAATATAGCGCAGCTAATCCGTCCCCTTCCGTTCTCCATTTCTCTCGAAAAGGAACCAGTAACCTTTCACCTTTTCTCTATTGTTTTCATTCTTTCATTTCATCGTCTCAACCTGCAACCTGAATCGATTGATATTTTTTTTTCTAATTACCGGACCATGTGTTGACTGGAGTGTGGGTATGTGTATAAATGGTGTGCATGTCGTCGTCAGGAAGAGAGAGAGAGAGCGAGGGAACTGAGAAGACGCGTACATCACAATGACTGACGTTACACGAGTTCGTGTAAAAAATATGAAAGTGGAACAATGCATTATGGCAGCAGGGCCGGGTGTAATTGGTTGGGTGCGACTTTGGTAAACAAGTGCGAGCCACACACACACTTGCGTTTCACTGGAAAAACGGCTGGAATTTCTTGGTATTCCCTGGACTTGCGTCAGGATAGTCTTACTTCCACGTCATAAATGCATAGAGATACCTACACACACGGAGAAAGAGTGTTGTTCGACTTTCTCCAGTGAATCACACACGTAACGGAATTTGGAATTGTGGCAGGAGCAGGAAAAAGGACGGTCAGCTCGGAGTGCTCTCCGAGTTCATTCCACGAAAAGGCGTCGTTTGATCCACTGAAATTTTAAAGTGACACCCCACCATGTCCTTGGCTACTTCGAACTATACTGTCGGCCTGGCGTCCACTTGAGAGAGGACAAGCCGTCGTCGACAACATATTAAGACACTTCTTTGGGAGGATGTTACCGACTTTGTATATCATAATGTGCATAATATCCATGTACGCGCTCAAACACACACGACATGCTCTCTCATCGCGTTTCCGTTGGACTGGTGGAAACTCACAGCTGTACGTACCAATAATGCCGGGGATCCCATTAAAAGCATATTGATCACAGGATCCAAGGGAAGGCCAACATCTAATCATGTTGTCACCATGTAACGTAAAACTGTCAGCTAGAGTAAATGACAAAGTTGTACCTGGTGCCATATGTTACACGCTCCCTTTATTGTCCTGCTTTTTTCGAATCGAATCATGCAACAACACTTTTTGTCCTCTCGTCCTTATCGTTCTCGTCGTCCCCAATAAAAAATAAACAATACTCGTCAATTTGAGCATTGTGCTGGTGCTCGACAAAGGGGAAGAAACGGGAAAAAAACTAGCCAAAATCGTTTCCACTTCCTTCCAGAACGAGGCCTCGTGCTGTAGAAAAAAATATGAGCTGGGAAAAATAAGAAATCATTGATACATACATATACCGTTTCTTTTTCGTGGCATCTGCCATCGCCGCTTTCACGTTTGGTGAAAGGGATAGGGGATCCCTTTCCTCCGACGTTTTTTGGCAGTTGTCTTACAGGAGAAATGAGATTTTCAAGGGGAAGCGAGTATAGTAAATAGCAAAACAATATGAATGTGGCATGGCAAAATTCGCCTTTAATGATGCCTCGCGAATCCGATATTTTCATGGTTTTTTTTTCTTTCTGGATGGGCCAAGAGGTTGACACCGTGAAAAACACGGGATTGGCTTGTCTCAACCATTTGGAATCAGGCAGCGTGTGGACGGATTGAATAAACAGAGTCAAGCGAAGTAAACATAGTTTTGGAGCTAGTTACATAAACATTAAAAAGTAAAAGAGGTTGAATGAACTTGAAGAAAACCCTGTGTTCTTTTTCTTTTCTGGTGAGACCTCACTCGACTTTCTAATTCCTTCAAGCAGCCGCTCTGACGCAATGTAATACACTCCGCTTTTTTAATCTTCAAGTGTGCCTTTGTGAAAGTCGCCGGAGGAGAGATAAAAGGAAGTTGGGAAGTTTTGTAAGTGTTTCTTTCGCAGACTTGTGTCCGTCCTCGCCAGATCTTGGTGTTCATATATAATCTTTTTAGTGAAAAAACCAGTTTTTAGGCAATAGCTTGGTGTAGATTTACTAACGGGTCAAAATGCAAAGGTGTGGAGTTGGGATGGCGATAATAGGATATTAGCACGTCATGTAAGTGGCTGTTGAAAGGTAGTCGTTAGAATTGATAGATGCTATCATCATGTCGTAATTGGACGCTAATAATGACCGTGACAATACGGTTTCAAACACGCTCTTGCACGTTTCAGAACTTATCTAGATAATTTCGTAACAACGTATACTTCGTGGTACAGGACAAATTTATAAGAAACAACACAAGGAACGTTGTTACAGACGTTCGATAATATTTCAAGTATCTGATGATTACAAAATGCCGGTAAAGTGCTTGACGACGTCGGCATGACATAACAACAACTACATCATGTAAAAGACGTCGCTATCGGTGATTAATAGCCAGTGAAGTTTCCTTGAACAGTTAGAAATTCACGGTAAACATGTTATATATTTATAACATTCAAATGTCATGGCTCAATCTAGTAGGTGCATGCACACACTCGCACTGCTGCTAACGAAAACAGGCGTCATTTGTGTCTTAATCACATAGTGAAAGCAGGCTTATTGGCATAGTCACGTGACACAGCCCTGAAAATGTTGGAGTGATGTATATAACAAAAAAAAACAATGAAGGCAGGACGCAGAGAAGGTCGTCCTATATTTGTGGGGAAGGAAAATCATGTGTTTTTTCAGAAAGCAATATTTTTATAATTTATTGACGTTTCGAGAAATTGCTGCAAAGTCAAAGAGGCTCCGTCAGCCGCAGGGTAATGATGCGTATTAACATGACACTTTAATCATAATAGAGCTTCATTATTTTTAATTAGTTAATGAACAAACTTCAAAGGGAGGCGTATAAAAGTGTGGGAGACGAGAATTGTGAGAAATTAGCCCATTAATAAATGACTCTTGGCTAATATTACCAGTAGGTCATCCGGTGTATTGAAACATGTTTATTTAAGAACAAATTCTACGGAATACAGAATTGTCGGAGTTCCCAGTTTTGACATGACAATAGGAACGTAAAACGGAGCATACATAGAGAGCAACCCTTGCTGCCAGTAAATGAACTGTAAAGGTGGTCACAAGTTACAATGTACTTGCACGCATATGCAATGGAGTAAAAATATAGTCAAGGTGATACTATGGAAAGTCATTAATTCAGGAGGAAATCAGAAGAAAGGGAATTTTGCATGAGTGTATGAGCATTTTTACAACGTCGTTTCCACGCTGTGGCTCCTTTTTATTATTTGTTGTGTACACTACGTACCAAAGAACGACATGCAACATGCAGCTTAAGAAGGTGAAAGTATGACATGGTAAATTTTTTTGCATGTAATGTGTGGTGAGCGAATACCTCATTCTCATGTGTTGACGTCATATACGTAAACCAAACTACAGAAAAGAGAGGTGTTGGGTTTGAATTGGGATTAATATATTATGCAAAACTGATTCGAAATAATGTTTTAAACTTACGATATCATCAAGTAAAACAACGTAGTTGTATTTATATAAAGGCAAGTTTTATTCGGATCGGATGTTTTTAATCCGCAGATAAATGTGGAAAGTGTGAGCGCAATTGTGAACTTCTTCGACGAGACTCTCTCTTCACCGTTTTACCAATTTAATATAGAAAATGGCGAGTGGACAGGTGAGGGGGAAATTCCATTGGAATTGCCAATCTGCTGAAAGCTTTCGAAACGAGAGCAGCCAAGTTTGGATCGCATGATGTCGTTCAAGCTTTGACCTCATTTAATGCGCTTGTTGTGTAAATAGTTAAAACGTAATATCACATTCCCTGCATTTTTTCTTCTCAACAACACTAATTAACGTCGGAGAAGGATACTGTGTGCGACGGTGGTGACCTTGGGTGAAAAACTAAGCCAGCATGTTCTGTCGTGTTGAGCTATTTCGGCGAATAAATTGTAAAATGTTGTTTGCTACCGTGCATAGTATAGTATCATTGCATGTCTGTCCCCAGCAGCCACACCTTCGCCAGGTAACCCTCATCAGCCTTTTAGACTTTCTCCACTTTAAACTTTTAAGAGAATGTGCGCATTCTAGATGCTGTCAGCTCGAAGCCACTTCCACGTGATATTATTATGTTTTTTTCTACACGAACTGAGTGTGCAGACATGGTGCGTTTCAAAGCGAGTGGTGGGTGGCGTCATGGTACATGCGAGTTTTTGACTTCACGTCACAGACTGATTGACACGGTGAGGTGGATACAAGAAAAGCCATATTATACAGCCTTAGCGACAACTGGGACATCCCGTGGTGCATTCTATTTACACTTGCATGCCTCTTCTCCAAGTCATCAAGTCTCCATCGGGAACGTTTTGAAATTGTCCGTTTCTCTTTGTAAGGTCGCTCCTCCATTTCATCTCTTCCCGAGACGAGATCATCATACGTAACTGCATAATACTCTGAGTTTGTGTCTGGATGTGAGTACGCTACGTGTAATGGCTGAAAGGTGAAGAGTCAGGTAAACGGGAGAGCTGAAATAGAGGAAACATCAAAGGGAGAAGAGGAGAGGCGAAATTGGAAAATGGACGAGTTGTCGAAGTGGATCCATTAACGTTATACGCGGAGAGAGACAGGACAGAGAGGAGCTCAAAGAGAAACACACTCAACTCAGGCACACACACGAGAGCTCTCCGTCTCCAAAACTGCTGTACGAGCTCACTCATTGACGGTCGACTTTCTCCCGGAGAGATGTATGTTACGTACACGAGGAAAACTCCCAGTTCAACCAAGTAATTCTACACCACCGCGCTGTGCTGGCTGTTCTGGTGTTACCACTTTCCCGTCTTCAAGATGGGGAAATAAGTTGGTTGATCTAAAGTGAAAGAAAACTTGGTGAGCACATTCATCTGTAGAAGGAGTCCAACGAAACACACACACGACACACATATTAGTACATAGTCCGAAGTACTTGTATTTCCGACGACGAAGAGTGTTGGAGAAACAGCGTACTTTCTCTCGGTCATATTATATATACATTAGTTGTGTTTCCGAACATGCACCCTCAATTTCCCTCTACGGAAAGTCGAAAGGAATAACAGAGAAAAAAAGAGTAAAAGACTGACAAGGAAAGTTGGTTTGCTTACATTTGGCTTGAAGTACCAACCAGCACACACCGCTGAAGGTAGAAACTCGGTTGTAAAAAAGAGAACGAAAAAAGCAAAGGCAGAGAGAGAGAGAGAGAGAGTAAGACTCAGGTGGGTTTTTGTCTGAGCATGAAATAGGCAAAAAAAGTAAGTTGGCTCCTAGAAAATTGTAAACCTACATAAACATTACACAGCGTGACAGCCCCGTGCTATATATGCCTTGCTTCCGTGTGTGCGTCGAGTTTTAGAGAAGGAATATAGTTCCAGCATTTGGACTGGCAGGTCCTATAAAAATCGACACACGAGTTCTCCATTCAAACATATAAATAAGTATAGCAAATGCCCGCATTACTGCGTCGTATGCACATGTAAATATCTATGTTGTTACGCATTAAACTTCACATTTATCCAATTACTCTTCAGTGGGCATATATGCAAATGTGAGGTGCAGAGGAAAACTAGTCTCCTCGTTAGGGATGGATTCCATTGTGGAATGTACTCATTCTCTGTATTACGCTCTTGATGCTGGAGAGGGAAAAATACATTTTTTTCTCGTTTGGGACCACGCTCTACTTACACACCTTCATTCTCGTCTGATGTGTGTGTGTTGACGAAAAAAAGAGGTTTTCTGGTCTGCAATGAAAAGTGCACATTCTACTCTAACCTTGTGTTCCTCACAATTGCACACCAAAAGGGCATGCAGGAAACGTCAAACGAGAGTAATGTACAAGTTGCATTGGTGAAAGTCAGAAGGCAGGTAGTATTTCGGGTTTGTGTGTGTGTTGCTTTTCCTCTTCCTCTCGAGTTTCACTCGACAAGATAAAAAAAGTGGAGAAAAAAAGTATTGTTTGTGTGGCGAGGTGGAAACCACTCTCTCACTCTTTCTCTCTGTGTGTGTACATTACTTCCCGCAATGTGAGGAGAATCCAGGTAGGAGGAAGTGTGTGCTTAGTGAAAAATGCGTGTACTTTCCCATCTGTCGAAATTGTATTTGTAATCCAGCACATGCTGCTTTCTCTAATATGGCGAGAGAGCAGAGAGTGAAGGAGAAAGTACCAACTATTATTTCTGGTTTACCAAAGGAAAAAACCACCGAAATTCTCCGTGCTTATATTCTTTCATATGATGCTCGGAGGAAGGCGTAAAAATTTTGGAGATGGATACTTGCATGCATCTACTGTTATACTTGAAGAACCATATAACCAGAGTGCCAAACATATAAGAAATGTGGGGACTAAAGAAGTAAGGCCGAGGCTTTTTGTATTTCTCTGGTTTACACTCTTGCACCCGGCTTTGTCCTTGTCTCTCTATAGATGAACATGTGTAGTACAACTTTGGTAGCTTTTTTTCTTGCGTGTCGACTTGTCCATTAAGTTTTGGAATACTCTTCGTCACGACTGAAATGATTATCATTCTCTGGTTTTCCGCCAAAAGTTTTTCCTCGTTTTTTTCTCTCTCTACCTCCTCTCTCACTCTCCCCTTTGCTATTCTCTTTCCATTTCTCTCACTCTTGACGAAGAATGGAATGAAGAAAAAAAGGAAAGTAAGAGAGTGTTAAAAAGATAAGGAGAGAGAGAGAGGACTGGAAAGAAAGTGTAAAAAGAATAAGCTTTATGTATCCCTTCCGACTTGGTTTTTTTGCCTTTTAGATATTGCCACTATCATTTTATTAGTGCAAACTTCATCTTCCATTACAACTTTTTCCTCTCACTTTTTCCCCCTTTTATAAATGCACTTCTTTTTTCCCGATGAATTGTCAAATATAAAGTTATCTTGAAGAGCTTGAGGAGTTTCATTTATTCATGGCTCGACTTCCGAAAATACCAAGTGAGAATAACCCTTCCGTTTTTAAGGATTTTTTTTTGTCTGATGGAATGGATACTCGTGGAAAAAATATCTTTATGCAACCCTTGTCCTTTCTCAAGCAAGAGGGGAAAATGTCAATTTACATTAAATTTTTATTCACATATGCGGAATGAGCTGAGGGAAGTGACGAAAGGGCTCATTCCCGAAGAGCAAAGATGCAGAGTAGGGCTTATGTAAATGTTCTTCTTATATAAAGCTTAATACCATTTCGGAATTCACCATCGTTGTCATCATCACCACTGAGATCACCATCGTCAACAAAAATGGCTGGCATACAGCATTGACCATTTCGGGCTGACACTCCATTTACAACGGGTGCATACAAAATAATAGACTCGTGAAACTCACAAAGACTCTTCATAACTAATTGTGTGTATCAAAGAGGACAGAAGAGGGAGAGGCGTGAGTGTCTATGAGGATGTCATTAAAAATGCATGATGTTCTCGACAAATTGGGAATTCCACAAACAATGATCCGCCATCATCGTTGTCGTCGTCGTTGTGTGACCAAACTGGAAAAAAATGAAATTAACACCGGGTGTCTCCACAAAGCATGCTATTACATCTCTATTCGTGCTTTGAATATTAAAGTTTTGTAGGGCTTCCACATTGCAAGGTCGCGTCATACTCGGGCTTCTTTTCCGTGAATGAGACGCTCGTTCGTTTATTTCTCGTTACAAACACCACCTCGTTAACGATAATGGGAAAAAGAATACTAAGAGGAAAGCGTGCTATGTACTTTGTATTTTTGCGTGCATCAACTTCATTTTTACACAAACTTTTTTTTCCCGTGTACACATTTTGTGATTATGAACGTGTAAGCCGCTTACGTCTGTTATGGATAGAGAGGAAAGTATAATGTGCTTTTTCTGTGTCACATGACGAGACAAGGAAGAGTGCAAATGTTTACCGGAGAATTAGTGACTATTTTGGAAGAAGAATTGATGACCGGTTCTTTTTACTATTTTTTTTCGGAGAAAAGTACTGTTTTCCATAAAGGTGATGTGACACTGTCGAGTATAATATTTGATCCTATTCATTCATAAAAACATAAGTGTGTTGACAGGTGAAGGCTAGTCAACATTTTCGAGGGGGAGATTGTCCCGACGTGAAGAGGACAACGAAGGAGGGGAAAGAGGAGAAAGTTTTACGTTTGCTGTTTGAACTCTGCAATCCTCACCTCAATGAATTATTATTGCATGAAATGCACCTGCTCTTTTTGTGTCGTTATGCACGTCGTCTTGAACCAATTTATACGTGGTGTAACCTCCATCTGTAAGTGTGTTGTAAAGGGCTACTTGGTTTTTCAGAGGTTGGATTTCTTCCTTTTTTTTGAGAAAACAAGAGGAGCTGATGATATGTGAGGTAGGGTTTAGATAAAAAACGTGGACAAGGGAATTTGTTGTTTCTCCGCTCTCTACACATTCTCTGACTTCTCTCTCTGACGTACAGGAAGTTCTTGGCATGAGCCATTATTTCGGGGAAAAATTGGCCTTGTTATGAAGCAGTGCTATTTTCCTATCAACATCATGATTTATTGATACCATGAATAGCGGCGGCGTGTACAAGCGCGTGTGTGTGTGTACATTGTGTGGCGCTCCACTTGTAAGTTGGTTTCAGGCGAGGAGTAGTAGACCCATACCGCTGCCTCACCACATTCCCATACCGCCATCAAAGTCTTTAGGAAAACGCTTTGGTTGGGGCGTTGGTCCTTCGACGAGCCTTTTTGTACTAGTAAACCATGCACGCATATTATTGCTATGCATACATTTACTTTCGAGTATAAATGTTCGTGTTTCAGGAAAGTGGACACGAGTACTGAAGAACGAGCAACGGTGAAAGCAAAGTGGCATTCATTGTAGAAGGAAAGGTGTAGACAAAATATTAGATTAATTTGTCGTCCAATTCCAGCGAGTAGAGGAATGGTCGTGTTCTTTCAAAGAAGTATACAATGTGTACTTTTTTTCTTATCTTCCCTGTTTCATGTATGAGTGCTCAAACTGCGTTGTCTTGTTTCGACATAAAATCAATGGACACAACAATATTATGCACAAAAAGTATAGAAAGTGTGGATTTTTAAAAGATGAAAAGAAGGAGTGTGAAATTGTGCATGGCTCGCTTCCCCAATGGTTATTTTTATGATTTTTTTTTCTACTAGCATTAAGTACCGCCAATCCATTAGATGCCGTTTGTGAATGTGCATTATCCTTGTGGATGTGTGTAGTCGAATGAAAAACTCAATTCTGATGCCCTTTTTTTACGGCTTAGTTATTACTTTGTTCGTATGCTCACGCTCAGTCATATTTCTTCGTTGGCCAAGAAGCTTCTGAATCTAGAGCAAATATGAATTTTCTTTTTTTTTGCTCTCACTCAATCTCCCTGAAAAGAAAGCAGACAAGGTCCGATGCAAACGAGAGTTTGTGCATGGGATACTCTATATGTGTAGACTTTATAATGCCATGATGATTAGGAGAGAACTCTCTGTATTATAAATAATTCGAGGCACACTATTTTCTTGCTCAGAGTGAAGAAATTTCTTTTCCCTCTTTCCCCTCGAAGCTGTTTCACCAGCAGTAAAAAGGAGTTGTATTTTTTGGGGGAAAAGTCCGCGATGGTTGTGTTGCAGCTTATTTCTTTGACTTGACTATATGCACTACTTAAGTACATGGAAGGGCCATCATTCCTCATTATGTCGAAAGCACACGCAAAATCAACATGCTTTACCTCAAAAGTCAGTCATTTAAGGACAAGTTTCTGCTCCGGGGCTGCCCATTCCAGAGTTATTGCCAATGTTTGTTTTTATCTGGAAATGCGGGAAGTGAGCTTCTCTGTATCTCTGCCTTTCCGTGTATACTCAGCTTGTTATGTAGTCACCGTGTATTGCGAGCGTTGTTGACAGGAAAAGGGCGAGAGAAAGAGAATAGAGTTGGGAAGCATTGTAATATGCTCCTAGGGAGGAACTCTCTTCTTCCCTCCAACAGATACAGAGTTGGATGCATACAATATAAAGTACAAAGAACACACAACCGCGTGCCTACATGTTCCTTTTTTGGTTAAATAACAGACTCCATGCTGAGCCACTTTATGTGCTTCGAAGAAGAACAGTGTTTTGATATAGTGGGCAAGGTCCTTTCTCTCTAAACTGGACCTAGACTACTTCCCAATTCAGAAAGTACATCAACTTTATGTACGTACAGCTCGACAAACGCTCTCCGATAATAATAGCAACACTAATGTACATACGTATGTGCGAGTATACCGTCAAGTTTTTGCAAGTTAGTTGTACAAGTCAGTCATCTCCGTACAATGAGGTGGAATGAATGCATGACTGTAGAGTAATATGATGAAATCGAAGCGGATAGGAGCATACATTTGATGTTGCTTCCACGTACTTTCCTTTTTCTTCCACTTTCTCTCCTTTCCGCTTTTCCCTTTCCTTCATCAAAACAGAGAGAGCGTCGTCAGTGGGAGGAACTGCATACCGTCTGTGTCTGCTCTGTGTGGACTGTTACACTCTCTGGGAGAAGCCAAGAAAAAAAAACCTTGAAAAAATACTTATGTGTGGTGAAAGAAATATTATACGAAATACGCTGCCAAAATAGAAACTGCTTCGCTTTTACATTTTTTTTCTGGGACTGAAAACCAGTCCAAGCACCATCACAATCTGTAGCGGAGAAGAGAGAGTCAGTCAATTGAGTTCTGACTTGTACCTTAATCATATGCATGTAATACATCCATAAGCATTTCCCATCTACATGGCGTATCATTCCAATTTTTTTGGCAGCTCGTGTGTTCCCTTTCCACCATTTAAAGGGACACACACATCATACCAAAGATACACAACTATACGTATATACATCGTGTGTGCATCCGTAGTATGTATTAAAGTTGGTAGTAAAAGTTGGCGAAGTCGTTCCACCTAGTTAATCCACTGATGTATGGAAAAATGCGTGTTGTACGACTCGTCACAGGAAGACAGTGGGATGCATGTATGCATATTATTCATCTTCCAACCGGTTACCATCCATCCGCATACATTTTTTTACTCACAATATTCGTAAGTATTAGATAGTCGTATAAAAATTGTGGCGTTCTCCCTTCTCTCTGCTTGCACACATATAATTCTGACACACACACACACCCAAACCTGTCATAAATCATCGAAATTTCATATTTTCACTCTTGTGAATCCTTCATCTAATAATGTATACTTTGGTGAGGCAAGAGAGAGGGAGATTCTGGGAAGAAAAGTGTGTTGGATACATGACACGGAGTAAGGAGAAGGATCAGGATGAATATCATGATGGAATATTTTGGTACAAAAAAAGAGGAATAAGTTAGACATTCGCCGTTCCAACGATTCTGGAATGTTTTTTCTGTCTGTCTCTCTCTCTCTCTCTTCTTGAGTTGTAGTGATCACAGGAAAGTTTGTATTCTGGAAAAATCTGTGTGACCTCTCGTTCTTGGAAGAATTGTGGGAAAGTAACTGAGGAGACACATGTGAGTCCTCATCACACAGGATTGCATATTATCTCATCTCATCATAAAATGCACAGAGGAGACGAGAACGTCTATCTATGCGCGTTCCCTAATTTTGTGTGTACTTGTTGTACAGCTGGAGAAACGTGAGGATAACTGTCGTGTCCCATTCTGGACACACTGGGTTCAAAAATGTTGTTCAGGTTTGGTGAGTGGGGGAGCGTGAAGTGGAATGAAGGCCTGAAATATATATGCGTTCATTCAGTGTAATCAAGCGTGCCCACTACATATTCCATGGAGTGGACGACGAATTTAGTCATTACTAGGCTGATGTAATTTAGTAATTATTTGTGCTGTCAATACAAGGGGATGACGGTTGGTGAGCATGGTGCGGTATGAAAATAACTAAGTTTTCCCAATTTTCTCTTCTCGTTTCCCTTGTGGAATGCTTATTTTCTTTCAGACTCGTTCCTTTCTATTTTTTCTTTCCGCTTTCCTTCAACATTTTGTTGAGCGAGTTGCTTGTGGTCGTAAAGCATTGATAGGGAGCAGCGTGTACATGAGAGGAAAGAGAGATGGAGGAAAGCAGCACACACGGTAGGTGGTAAAAGAAAGCATCGTCAAGATCGATTCATTCCAAAATTCATGTCTTTCACCAAATTGGCCTAGTTCTCTGTTAAAGTAAACAACGGAGAAAAGCGGGAAGACACACTTTCCCCAAACCTGTGTTTCAAAGGAGCACACTACAAACACACAACCAAAAAACATGCAAACATACATACGTGCACGGAAATGATATGAGGATGAGAGAGGGGTGGGGATCCCAATCTCTATATAAAGGTACACAACGCGCGGATATAGGCTACCACATACCTTTGTAAAAAGCACACGTATGTACGCACAGCTTTCTTTTTAAACGGAATAGAGAATCCAGTGAAAAAAACGAGCAGCTTTTCTCCTTTCTCTTTGCCTCTTATTAGGTGATTCAGCTCCGGGAGGAAGGAAGGATTTATACAAACTGAATTTTACGCCACGTTTCTACTTGTAAATTTTTAAACATGTCTAATTGACTGAAGGATGTTGGAGGTTTCCCTTACAAAGTTGTAGCGGCAAACAAGGGAAAATAAATTCACTTTCTCTGCGTATATACCCGCTCTCTCAGTTTCTCCCTCTTTTTCTCGATTCGTTTCCAACTCTCCACCATAACATTAATCTTGTATGCGTTGTATTTGCTGTGACGGCTGTGTATTCTAGTGCATATGATAGTTAAAAAATCTACTCTCTTTCTCTCCTACCTTTCTCATAAAATTTAAAGTGTTTTCGTTTAAATAAGCATTATCTCATCTTTGTCCATTTCCCTCTATCCTTTTTCATTTTCTCTTTTATTTTGTCGGTTGTATTTGTGTCATTCTTGATGTAACTTTTTCTTCCGTTTCTCAAAAAGTCTTGATGTAAGTTGTAAATTTGTTTTTTATTCTTGACCACGACTGTCTTCTCTTTCGGACACGACCGCTTTGGCCAAATCATTTTGCTGTATTTGACGAGTAATGCATCACAATCGATATTCTCATCTTGTTTTATCAGATGCTCAACGATTGACACTCAAACATTCCCGCTTGTCTATTTATCGAGTAGGGATTGAGTCCATAAAGTGAAATGTTTGCTTGTTTTCTACGAGAAAGAGAGACAGAAAAACACTTTGTATCTTTGCAAAGTGCCGGCATTTTTGCCTCCAATATTTCCCTTCATAAACTTGTATAGGGAGCAGCAGAGTACACAACGGTTACACAACGTTGTACACCGGATGGTCGAGTCGTTCTCCATCCGGGGAAAAGGCGAAGGAGTGTGAGGCAAAAAGGGGAGAGAATGACCTGGTTAACTTTCTCCAGTTTCAAGTCGCATGTAATATTCAAAAGCATGACTTATGAGGACAAGTGAAACTCCACCTTTTTCACCCAACTCCTACAATAGTATTCCTCATCTTTTGCCGGAGCATCTAATACTTGTCCGACGATATAAGGGAAGCTGCTCTTTCCTTTTCTCTGCCTTCATCTTGCCACCAGCGCCCATACCATCATGTTTCCCGGAAAACATTCCTGAGCGCTCTCTCTCTCTCATTTAAAAAGCGGCGAAGAGAGTAAAACAGAGAAGAACCGATCTTTACCTTTTCAAAAAAAAATCCTTTTTATAAACTCCACCACTTGAGTGACTAGCGTATGCATAATATGTTGTAGTTGTAACTGTGGCAAAAGGGTGTGTTTGATGCTCACATGGCTGCTCATATAATTTATGACTGAGTTTAAACAAGACGTATGAAAGCTGAAGTAAGAGAATACACAGGTTAAATCAGCTCACAATTTAAACTCATGTATTGTATATATAAATTTGCACCAAATTCGTGTACTTGCACAACTTTCACTTTTGCATTTACACCAATATCTTGAGGTAAATCTAAGTTGCAACTCCACATGAAACAGTGAAATGCCTGGTGGCGTCACCGCCGTGTATTGCGGAGACGTGTTTATTATTTGGCTCACTCAATATGACTATTATGCGATCCACTTGAGTAAGCAAAAGCAAATTTTTTTCAAGCAAAGGGAAAATTGGAGTGAGAGATGTACATGTCAGAGAGAAAGTGGGATCAGAGAGTGCACGGAGGAGATGCCGTGTGTCAAATAGACGCTTAATCCATTTCGTTAAGAGTTGATGCGCTCATGAGAAACGGGATGTGGAAGGGCCGTGCACACCGTCAGCTCTGTAAAACGTGGAGTAATATTCTCTCTCCGAGATCACACAAAGTGTTCAAACGAGAAACCACAGAAGCATGAGAGGAAGGTGTACCTCGGTGTAGAGATGTGTGTGGTTGCTTCTCGTGGTGGCGGAATTTGGTGTTTAAAATATTGAAAGACTCCGAGAGCAAATGAAAAAAAGAGTGAGCCAAGAAAAAAATGTACTTGCTCCGCATTTATACGACGAGTCAGGCGAGAGAGAGAGGAGTCATGCAGGAGCACACCATGGGAAAGTTATTGTAGTCACTTGGTGTGTGTGCCACGACGCTTGGTGTAAGGTTAAGTGGGCAAGTCTTAAATTTCTGTCTTGCTCGTTTACCCAAAACTCTTTATCACTCAAGAAGCAACTTTTTTTATTGCTCTGGTTCCTGGTTCGCTTCCATTTTCCATGAGAAGCTGTATCGTTTCCGTTGATTGTGGGCAATGAGAATTTATCCTGCCCGGAATTTATCGCGCATCTACCGTCGTGTTGTGGTGCCGTCTCCCTCCACTGGCATTGACGTCGGCGATGGTGCAAGGAAAATCTTTTGAGTGGAAATATTACATTATCAACAGAATCCTTTCGACTTGTAGTGTCAGCGGTCTATTTTTTAAACATTTTTTCAAACATTTCAAACATTCTCTCTCTCTGGTTTTTTTTCTGTCTCGTCGTAAGAGAAGGTACTACTTTTTCTTTAAAGAGGGACAGGAACAGCCTTGAAAATTGTTCTTTCGTCGTGTGGCTCAAATTAGATGTATAGAGATGAAGTCTAAAAAGGAACTCACTCAGTTTTATGAATTCAAGTATTTTATTACGATGCACCACTCACTTTTACTAGTTTTCCCAAATTAAACTCTGAGTCGTTTTCAAATTATTGAATTTCTCTTCTCTCTCTCTCTGTTGCCATATAAGACTTTGGGAGAGTGACCTTCAATAAGCTGGGAGTGATGTGATGTTCATAATTTTTTCACCAACGAGCATATATATATTCGTCTCAGCCAGAGAGTGTACTTTGAGAGGAAAGTATGTGCTTTGAGAGAATTTCCACACGCGGCTTACTTGCTCCGCTTCATGGATTGAGCACTTTTTACATGATTTCTCGTTTTAAAAAGGGTATTTTTTCAAGACTCTTGTGGTCTTGAGTGAAAGCCGACATGAAAGCAAGTGAGGTCAGAGAAAGAGACGGAGAGAGTTGTGTGTCTTTACAACATTATCTTGATCGGAAATATTGAGGTTGAAAGCATTTCCCATCATCATAGTAACCCTTGGAGGCAGTATACTGGTGGGATCAATCATAATTTGATTCTATTTGATGACGCTGCAAAAAGGAAACCACTACGTGTATTCTCAACCAAGACATGCCGCTCATAACGTGAAACTAAAGATACATACAACCACCACGACCACATGTGAGTACCTGAGTTTTCACCGACTTAAGTCTCTGTCTACACAAAAAGAGAGAGAGAGTCTGTTATGTGCGTTTCTTGCGTACGTGCACGACGGCTCATCAGTAAAAATTTATGGTTAATTCATTTCCAGCTTTTCCTTTCCCGTCGTTTAGCACTCTTGAGCTGAGGCTCAAGTATGTGTAGGCATGTACATGCATACATATGTACGCGAAATGGATGGAATCATTTAAACACAGAACCAGTCCTCAATCTCCTCTTTCTCTCGCTCCTCCTTTTTTTTCTGCTGACGTCTGCACAAGGATCAGAGTGAGAGGAAGCGGGGCTGGTGAGCGTTCAGAAAGTGTAACAGGATAAGTTGACATTTTTGCACGGAAGAAGATAGCTGCTCAGTCACTATCTCTCCTCTTTTTAAGTGTATTTGACAGATTAGCCGAAGAACGAGGGATTTTCCCCAGTCAATTTCTCCTCACTCTTTCTCTCGCATCATTTCCAGGAATAAGCACATCAGTCAAGTCGGCGTTTTTACAAGGCGACTTTCTCTCTCTCTCTTTCTAATAAGTTGCGGCAAATAGAGTACGTTTTTATACACGTACTCAATATTTAAACGCTGCTGAATTTCAAGTGAAAGACCACAGGAGTCTATCTAACCGAAATCCACTGGATATACATGCTTTCATTTTATGCATCACACTCTAAAGATTCAGAGTTGAAATATATTTATGTGCTCGTCCTGTAGGTTTACAATGTCTTCTCAATTTGTGTTCTGATAGCCGGTAGCACACGGGGATTGAGTTGGAGTGCATGTTCCCGCGATTGCATGGCCTCAACTCGAGCAAGTGGAGTCGGAAGAGGCCCAGAGAAGAGTTATCTTTCACGCATAAATAGGGAGGAGGATGAGGACAACGACGACGGCAGTTGGGGCGACGAATGACACCAAAATGTAGAATAGAGCGGAAAGAGTGCGTCGCGTCAGAGGGAAATGAAGAGGGTGAGAGACGGAGAGATAGCACTTGGAGTGTGCATGTCTATCTCCATTTTTATGGGTGTATATGCAATATCATCGTGAACAAATATGCCTGTCTTCATCTTAGCCTTCGTTTCCCTCTTTCTCTTTAGGTTTTTGTGTCTGCTTCCGTATCCAAGTCTAAAGAGTGTAACATTGTCGCCACGCTCCTGCTGATACTCTTCTTTTTCTGGAGATAAATGATTTCCCAGGAGAGTCAAGGGAAAACCGTATGTTCGAGTAACAATTTTGCTAAAACAGAACGAGCACGAAGAATGAATGCACGAGTGTCAGTTCTCTTTTTCGCTATATAGCTGTTTCTTGTGTATCTACACGTTCTCGCTATGCAAGTAAGTTGGGTTAGCATCGCACATCACGACTTTCTCAAGTGTTGTGTTCCCGTAACACTCCACATAGCTTCCTCCACCCTGCTTTCTTCGTCGCCTCTGTTCGTCTTGGTGCATTGCAAACAAGTTGAGACCAGTGAGAAAAAATTAAATAGCAAAAGGGAAGCAAAAGGAGCAGACATCGTGGTGGTGGTGTGAGCTCCTCCGTTTACGGATTTAGACGAAGAGAAGGAGGACAAAGTGGAGAAAGCACACACGTATACATACTTTACATGCTCCACCAAAACAACATCAGAGTATCTAGCTTTTTTTTTCACAACGCAGCTAATGCTGATACCTCAGTGACAGCAAATCGAAAGACGGGGATGTATTTCTTCATGTTTCCCACATTCGTGTAATGAAATAAGATATAACGACTCCTCTTTTCACTTGCATATGCCTTCCCATCGTGAGCAAAACTAAAAAAATCGCAAGGACATACAGACAAGAAGAGAAAAAAGAGGAAGGACTGGAGGAAGCAATCTTTACTTTTCTATCAACTGCCAAGTGTCACCTACAGTTAGTGTTCATATTGACACGCAGCTGCCGTATGTTTAGACAATTCAATGTTATTTCTTTCGCTTTCTCTCTCTCTCTCTCTCTCTTTCACTCAATTGTGCTTTCTCTAAAAAAAGAAACCATATAATCCTCGTTTTTTCACACACACTTTCTCTTCTATTATAGTTACACCAGGTCGTCGTGAAGAATGTACAACACATGAGTTTTCTCTTTTTCTCTGCTTACCTCCTTTCTCTTTCGTCCCCACAAAAAACAGAGTGACAAGTCTTTTTTTTGGTGAGTGCCGTTTTGTGCGTGTATATATGGAGTTCATCTGATAATCTCATTCAAGTCGTATGTGGAATATTATGGAGTTTCCTATTTTTTTCTCTTTTTTTGAGTATTCATGATATTATTTTTTGTCTCTTTCGTCTTCTTCTCAGATGGTTTTCACTAACATCTTTTTGAGTGAGAGAAAGAGTTTGTCAAACGTAACACACCAAAAAAGTTGATAGTGTTGTATGACGGATGGGTGTTTTAAAAGGGGAAAACTTTTTCTTTTCAATATGTCAACTTTTCGTTTTTGTACGTGTCACCATTTTCTCCTCTCCTTTCTCTCGTCTGACCCACCAAGTTTTCATTTCTCTTTTTTTCCATTATTGTTATTTTTTGTTGGAAATGTGTCTCTCTGTGTGTGTTCTGAGTGACATGACGAATAAGGATTTTCGATGGTAATCATTATGTTGTTGTCAAACTAACAGTTCTGATCAATTTTTTCCACTACCTATACATGACACTGTATTCTCTCTCTCATAAAGAATGCATGATTAGTGTTTGACTGTTTATCAAATTATTTTCTGTTGCCTTTCCGAAAGAGAAAGCGGAGTAGCATGTGGTCTTCTCGCTCGATGAGAGGTTAAGCATTGTGGTGTGCTCGTACTGTTCTGCTCATTTTTTTAACTCTCTCACGAGGAGCTTTCGTTTGTGGGTGCTGATCTGAGCACAAGTTGCGAGTTTTTATATTCTGTCGGATATTTTGTGTAGGTAGAGTCGCTCCTACTTTCACCGGAGGCCGCAATCACACTTAGAGAACTGCTTCGTTCGCGGCCGCATATCCCAACCACTACCACTTCCAACTTCACTACAAATATGAGCCAGCACACAATGCAGGACGACGACGAGTCGAAAAGAGCGACACCAGCAATAGCAATAACACTAGAGCCCCGTCAATAAACCAGTGAAAGGGAGGATAATAGACGGCATTCTGAGCGTTACAAGTACATGCATTACTGGCGTGTATTGTCAGGACAAAATAGAAAGGACATCAATCCCCTCTGGCAATAAATGTATTGATATTCAAACGAAATCTCTTGTCAGGTCTTATTCACGCGGTTAGGACAAATCTCCTTCTATGTCTTCTCCCTCCTTTGCACATACACAGACAAAGAGAGAAAGAAGACACAGGGGCCAAGAAGACTAGAGAGAAAGCGAAAAAACAACATGCAGTGTATGCACTTGTGCATGCATATCCACACACGCACAACTGTCGAGACAGAGACCCATGAACAAGAGGCTCATTGAAGAGGAACGAAAACCCTCCATTTCTCCTCTATTCCTCCACACCAGGGTTTCACTTGCTTGCTCCTCTTTCGCAAAATAGAGGAGAATGTGGGATCTGAAAAGAGGATAGAGATACATGCCTTCATTCATCCGTGTCTTATATATTCCTGGAGAAAATCTTTTTATTTTCTCTTGTCCTCCTCGTTGCCCTTGTGCTCAACTCGTTGGTGGAATTGACGACGACGAGAGCTTCGTCCTGCTTTCATATATATCCTCACACTTTGTAAGCAGTTAATAGGCATGAATATGTGTAGCCATTTTCTTTTCACATGACATTGACTCAAGTATAAAAAATCCGTAAAGGAGGATGAGTTGGAGAAAAGGGAGACAGAGTGAGAGAGAAAGTGGAGGGAAAGGAGAGCACACTATCTTCATGGGTGACTTGACTCACCTTTTCCCGATCCCATTTTAAACAATGTCACACAGAGGCTTTCATCAAAGCCGTTTGAGTTTTTGTTGCGCTTCAAACTCTCCTCGCTCGCACATCCCTGTAGTCGTCTCTAACAAGACTCGACTCGTCGGCTTTGTCAAATTGTCATGTTTTGACGTGAGAGTATCAAAGCAATCAGCGCATTCCCAATCATCCTCCTCCTCCTCTTTTATTCAATTTAAACTCACTGTCAGGAAACATGGATGGATGGAAGGATGCGGTTTGTTGGACTTCCAAGAGTTTCCCCACAGTCGCCACGGTGTGCTCACGGTGTGCGGGTAACAATATCCTGGCTTACTTGGTCACATTTTTTTCCAAACGGCAGTTCTGCGTTTTCAAAAAAGAAAACTCCAAGATTATAAAATATAATCTTGTGGGATATAAATATCGCCATGGAAAAATAACTTTTTCGGCTCTTTTTTACCGCGCTCACTGAAGTCCGGTTCACACACACGGCATTCATTAGTAATAGAAACGTTGTTCTCCTCTAGGCCTTTGTTATTCCATTTGATACAATTATACACCAATCACCTATTAGCATAGACGTAGACTCCTGCCGCGTTCCAGTTAACGTTGACTCCCAGACTCGCTCACTTTGAGGGAGAAAGCTCCGCGTATCCTTCTCTGTGCTCACAACTTCAGTGAAATACAGGCTCTCGGCGAAAGAGTGTGTGAGAGAGGTTTAGATGTAATCATGTAAACTCAACGTGTGTATAGCTGTCGCTTGTAATAGGGAATGATGTCTCATTTTCTCTGGAGGAGGACAGCCCATGAAACCCAATACTCTGTCTGGGGTGTGTGTAGTAGGAGCTGTAGCTGTCAACCTAATTCCATCTCGTTGCTCTCGCAAGTTAATCGGAATGAAAGGAGGGAGAAAGTGGCCGTGTGTTGCCAACTACCACAGAAAGAGAGAGAGAGACACCACATGTCAGTAATTTCGCTAAAATGCTTCCCACATGCATACGATGAAGGGGGACGAGACGGAGTGACAATGACAATCGGCTTTCTGAACAAACTTGTGTACTCTCTTGATGTCCAACTCGCTCTATACAATATGCATAATGATATCGACGCATGATGAGTGTAGGAATGTATAATATCCAAGAATCCACACCGTTTGGTTAGTAAAACTGATGGGAGAGGATTCTATTACACAAGAAAAGAGAGCATGTCTCTTTTCATTCGTCATTTGAGAAAAGCATATCCCCTCATTTATTCTTACCCAGTTTGACTGGTCAGTCCTTTTTGTGGAAGGAATAACTTTATCTATTGGAAACTTGCAATTGATGTATGCAATCCGTGATATTTGTCTAAAAACGTATTTATTTTTGCAGAATGCATCGGTTGTGGAAATAGCTCTGTGTGAAATACATAATGCACAACAGCTTTTGTTCTTTATCTCGTTGCATAATTTGTGTACACACAAGGCTCAAATGAGAATGGACATCATGATCAAAACGTCAGCATTTTTGTTTGCCATGCTTTTTTAAACAGGGTATAACACCCGCTCACCTTTTCGCCTCGACACAATTTGTCGTCTATGTTTTCAAAAACATAGTTCTGTCAATTTCACAGCAGGCCGTTATATAATACGTGACTTTAGAGAAATGCAAGGAACGCGAGGTACAATGCCCTCCATCCCTAGGTTCGAGCGTAGGTATAATGCCTCATATTTATTCAAAGCCTCCGGTCGCTTACGCAGTCATTTGTCATTCACTTCTTCATTCAAAATTTAAATTAATCAATATCTTGGTCTGCTCCCAGGCAACCGGCTGGAGTGAGGGCTGACCTTTTAGCTTTACGAGAGTGTTTCCGTAATTAGATGTGACACGAGGAACGACTACACCCTCCACATACCTAAAACATACTACACGCGTTCCAGCAACCGTCAGAGTTTTACTAGTTTCCCGTCATTTGTTAGAGACAGAATAACGACATGTATTCCATCCAGGACACCCTTGAAACTCATCTCTGTAAATATGAGCAGTTGAGAGTAGACTGCATTGCATAAAACCGTTTCTTTCTGCTTTCTTTTGCACAATCCGAATGCGTGTTCTCTGGCCGGCATTTCTAAAGGGAGGAAACTGCTGACGATTTCAAAAAACCTTGTGATGAATTAACGAATGCAGTGACAAAAGTCTCTGGTGTGAAGGCGGACATTTCCTGGTTCGTATGTGATGGACGACTGCAAGGGCTCATTGATATGCAGGTGGACTGTGCAAAGCATCCGCTTGCATTTACGACAATTTACGTGTCGGACGTGTGGTTAGCGTCAAGGCTTTCTCTCTGAATAAATCATCCCATTTTAACTCAGAGTTAAAAGAAATGCTGCTCCATGCAAAGACCGGTGTTCTCGCTCTTCCTCTCTGTCAGATGATGCATTCTCTCAAAAAAGGAAGACAGACGGAAGACAGACGACTGTCTAATTGACATGCAGAATGATGCGGACCTTGCCAAAGAGGAGTTAATTACATTCCTCGGAATGGAAGAGTAACAATTAGACTTTCAGCAGCAGCTTTTTCTATCATCACAGCAAGCTTTGGAATGAGTGCTGTCGGAGTCTGGAAGCAGATCTACAGTCTGGATGAGTTCAATTTTTTATGACGCTTCTTGCTGAGACGAAACTACGCAAGTTACAACAGAATCGACTGCAAAGTGCGGTCATACACGCATAATTTCGGGAAGTGTGGCAAACTGTCAGTGCCGCCTCAACCCGATGAAGTTGACTATTTGGTGGAAACTGATACGAAGCGCTTGAGCTGTTGGAAATGTCAAAAATCTTGTGGCGACTTTGGCGTCAATGCCAACAATAGTTTTGATGAAGTTTTTCTCTTCAATTTTCAGCGAAAACCACAACGGGATAACGCAAAGTTGGGACAAAATGTCGCGAGCACAATAAGTTCGGTGGCTAATCATAGCCAAATTATTGTGGAGCCTGTGCAGACGTCATAGTGCCTGTACACCTCGAGACGATGTGATGAATGTGCCATGTTTTGTGGGAATAGGGAAAAAGTATAACGGAGGAGATAAGGAAAATTGCTCTCCAAAAGTCTCGACGAGGGAGGAGTGACTATGTGTGCACATACCTGTACAAATGTAAATGAACCGCAATGACGACAAAAAACAGGATGCTTTCCACAGACTCTCCTCGTATTAGGGTAGAGGTAATAATATTTGTTAGGGGAGTAGTAATCTTTTTGATGCAAGGCTAAAAAAGCCCGACTTTCGGTTGTGGTTAGAGACTGGCTGAGAACGTCCAAAAGTTGACTGCTGTGAGTGAGCATCTCGGAAAATGTCTCTGTGCAAGGTTGCATTAGCGGAGGCCATGTCGCAGAAGTAAAAAGCAGTGCAATCATCTGCTGACATAGCCAAATCGCTCACAAGGGCGCCACTTGTGCTGTCTCGTTGTAGAGAGTTCATAACGCAAATTGGATTATTCCAACCGTGCAGAAAAGAAGGAAATGCCACAAGCGAAGCAGAAAAACGGCACTCAGCCCACTCCTCTCCAGTGGAGCAGACAACATGGAATATGCACGCGGAGCACATCGGTTCATCGTCAGCCAGCACAGAGTCACAGTGCCACTTGTAGTACTCACTTTCTCTGTACTGGTTCGGGTAGAGCACTTTCTCCATCTCACCTCCATCCGCAAAAAAAATGTCTATCTCAATTCCATACATTTCTTGATTTGTACACGTCGCGGTACTGTGTACGGAGAGAGGTGCCGTGTGTTCATGGTTCATGAACCAAAATTAGGTATTATTAGCCAGCACACTACTGTGTAATGTTCAGCTCAAGTGAGAGAGAATGTGTGTGAATGTCGGGTAAAATGACGAAGAGGAGGAGAGAAAGGTAGAGAGCTCAGGTATGCATTCATAAAATACTAACCTTTCGCGTATGGGAATTCCAGGGAAATTTCCCCCGCTCAAATTATTCCCGCTGCTGTCCGTGGAGAAAGTGGGGAAAGTATGTGTTTCCCAACTCGCTCCCTGTGCTTGGGCCATTATTATCATCGAAGTGAAATGAGAGAGAGAGACAACGTCCTCTCTGAATTATTGCCAAGGTTGGCATTTCCTTCTGCCAATTATTGTCAACTCGCCTGAGGTGCGTCAGCCATCCACACACATTGTGCACGTGCCGTGTGCTGTTGTCTTGAAGCCACTTACAATTAGGTGGCCTCCCCTGTAAATAAGTCATGGACTTCACACACACAAACCGTACGGTAATGAGCCGTAATAATGTGGTTGGTCAGAAAGCCGTGGCTCAAGTGTGAAGCACAAAACAACAAAACTGGAGCGGGAAAGAGGGAAAGGAACAAAATAATATTAGCCATTTGAGAAAAAGTGTCAGGACAAGAGTGAAAATAATAGTTGTGTGTTCATTTCAGAATGTAATATTGACAACGCGTATGGTTGCTTGAGGCGTGAAGGTTGAAGCGTCTCCAAAATAATTTATACATTTTCTCTGGTTGGATTGTTGTGAGAAAGATGATGCGTTGCGGTTAGGTTAGGTTAGGTACATTTTTGTACTGTATTGTACTAAGCAATTTATTGTAGTAAGCAATACTGTATTGCCGTTTGAAACCGTTCCTGAGTAACTTGCGAGTCAAATCTGACGACAAAAAGTCATTTCCTCTTAGAGTAACATTTACAAAAATACAACCGTCTCTGAAGTAGGGGCAACGTACCAGATTCACACTCACATCGGCGATATTATTGTACAAGTTGCGTTAGTGTTGGGAACACTCTCTCACAGCAAATTCGGTTTGTCTAGTTGCTGTTACTCGATAGCGTACCTCGTCTGTCTACGTAAGAAGACACACTGACTCACATGAATTTTCCAAGGGGAACACGCATTCGTAATGAGTTGATAAATTATTCCTCACGATGAATTGCGTGAGAATCCACTTAGCAAAACGTGTACGCCAGCGAGAAGAGGACAGCGGAAGAGAGGGAGAAGAGGTCGCACTTCACCATGGTATTTTTAGGAGTATATTATTAAAACACAGGAATTTCATTTGCATACGCGCATTCCTGTTTTCCCATCTCTCACTTGATAACTCGACTTTCACACAAGGAACTTGCTACACAGAGCCTTTCTCGTTGTCGGCATTCTTGTCCAAGTGTTTGCACTCTTATGTGCTGTACAAGCTCACGTTACTAACTACTATTCTGTGTATTTGACGGTTCTCTGAAGCAATTTACACCAGCAAAGTATTTTCACCTGGCCACCATTTTGTAAGTACTATTTTGATAAACTTGCTAATAATGCGGAGGTACATCAAGTCTGGAGTTTAAATGCGTCCTCTCCTAAAGTGCCGTTACCAGTACGACGATACAACTGTACAATTTTCCTAGTTACGTGAAGGAAATCGTGTAATGTTGTGCGTGGCGACGGAGAGCATAGTACAGCAGGTGACTTCCTGTGTGTGTTCTAATTATTCAAAAACTCCGAGTAGTATCATATAAACAGCGCTTATTAAAATATAATTATTTCACCGCTCCACCGGAATACGGCATATATATAAAACACAGGAAAGTCTGCATCGTTTCAATGAAAAGGAATTTCTTCAGATTAACGTGCTCACAATATGACTATGAGATGCTTAAGACTGTATACTGGAAAGGAAAGTGTGATTCTGCACAGAGATCTACAAATTTCATTGTTTACAAGAGAAGAGTAAAAAAATGGAATGCCTAACTTGGAGAACGCTGGAGTGGCACGAATAGAGAGAGATGATTACTATAACCTTGTTTTGTGTTGGCGTGCACATTTGTCACACATTTTCCTCACGCACTATCCTACATTGCGTTTGCCGTATTGTGTGTGTGGACAAGAATAATCTAGTTTTCCTCCGAGCTGGATTACTAGAAGCATTGAGAATTACAAGGATTACCTCTTATCAACTCTTTGAGTGAGCGGTGTGCAAAGGTTTATAATTCTCCGTCTTTCTCTCTTCCCCTCATTCTCCTCTTCGTAATCCTTTCGTTTTGGGCGTGTAAGATGTGCTCGGTGAGCAATGTTAATGTTTATTTTACAAGTGACTGACTTCCGAATTAAGAAATTCCTTTGATACCACTTCTCACAAGCCTCTCCTCAGAGAGCACGACAGCAAAAGTAGATTATGGGAATTTACCACATGGGAGAGCACTATACGAGTCTTGTGGAATTCAGAAGGAATGCCACCGTATTAGGCATTACCACTGCAGTTTAGCGCGTTACACAAGCTCAATCAATCGTCAAAACTTGCTGTCTCGTTGTCAAAATGACATGATGGCGGCGTTGATTATGTCAGTTGATGTAATAAAGTGTGGTGGTGGTGAGCGATTCAAAAAACTGACAAAATGCCTACCCACACTCATTCCCCCATTTGTGTGGATGGAATGCGTGTTAAATACTGCGTAAACGCATTATCATATCGATTTATCTCAGGGGTGCAGTCGAGGGTGGCTAAAGGGATCGTGCCAATCTTCCATCTCACTCTCATCCACCCCACTTGCCGCTTTATTACTGCAACATGTTCCCTTACACAGCCATTATTACGAGGAGCGAGAGAGAGAGAGAAAGAAGAACGGAGGCAAATGAATTTCTTTTCGAGATTCAACTCTATCAAGTATACTTTTGACACAGATCTAGTTTAGCACACTCAATTTAGCAATATCTTAACGGTGGTTGAGCACCAGCTGTGGTAGTGGTAACTCGTCGGAAACCAGCCGAGCAAAACGGGGTGGAAGAGAAGAAGAGAAAACTTGAGACGGAGACTCGAGCCAGGGAAAGTGAGAGAAAGAAAGGCGGAGAAAGTCGTAAGAAGAGTATCAACGCCATCATAATATCGCTTGATGGTACACGTCTTGGCGAGAGAGTGAGCGGAATGTGCATCTATACATGCATTCGCTCACTCAAGCGAACAGCTATGAATTCATGTGCTTTCTCCACAACTTTCTCTCTCTTTACTTCCACTTCTCAGCTAACTGTTCTACTCTGCTTTTTTTCTTCCCACTTGACGCGAGAGAAAGAGGAAAACAGGGAAAAGGACAACAATGACTAAGTGTATATAGTATACATACATGGGAGCTAAAAAGAACAAGTAGAAGAAGCACGTTTTTATGTGTGGAGACTTTTGCTCGTCGAAAAACTCGAAACATCTAAACTTGGCGTATATTGCCTTTTTTGTGGGCTACGCTGCAGTGGTAGCGGTGATGGTGGTAGCCCTCAAAACATACGCTTGAAGTACACACGCATACATTATCGTCTCGCTTTCTCCCATCTTTTACCATCTCATCGCTGTGCAAACTGCATACATTGTATCATTATGCAAAGTCAAAAAGCCACTGCCAAATGCGTGTTGAGCACAGCTCAAACGGTTGAGAGAGGACGACATCGCATTCCTCTGTCTCCAGCGTACGTATTACATGACTTGTTTCCGCTTTGAGTCAATCAACGTGTGAGTGTGGATATATGGTCGTCATAATATGGGCGCACATATGGGCGACTTTTTTGTACAAACACGTTTTCAACCATATCGCGTATAAGAAAGTGGCGTAATACGGCGAAAATTGCTTGTTTTTATTAAAAGTAATAAACCACTATTATTATTACGTAGTGTGTAGGTACGTCAAATATATCCATGGAAATATCTAGCTCCCTTGAAAAGTGTGCATATGTTATGTAATCCTATTAAAGGCAAACGGGTTGGTTTAAATTTTCTCTTGTGGTTACGCTCCTTGTACAAGTACAACGGAGAGCTAAAGAAGAGAAAGCACAGAGAAAACAGTGTTAGCAGAACGGGATCAATTCTCTCTCTCTCTCATATTTATATTCGCCTTCGTTTTTTTCTTGTGGTTTTTAAGCAAATGCTGACATTGTGCTACACATACATTATTATTAGGCAAGTACAGACATTACACGGGGTTTTCAAGAAAACGACTGAGAGAAAATTGGCATTCTCTATTGTTCCTGGAGATGCCCTTGTATATGGAGGAGTGTAATAAATTTCATTTTGAATTCTACTCTCTCTCTCTCTCTCTCTCTTTGCTTGCTCTCTTCATGAGCAAACGGAATATCAAAAATGTAACCAAAAACATCATATTCTTTTCGTGCAGAGGAAGTGCATGCTAGCGGAATACCTACACGCACCTTATGCTTTTAACGCGTGTGTCTGAATAACAAAATGTGCGCTCGTGCGAGCGGTATAAACTTTCAAAAACCTGAGTAGCTTGTACGAAAGTATACTTAAAAGGTATCCCTTATTGTACGCACGTTGTTATCTGTAAGCTTTTTTTGCGAGAGACAGAGAGCTATAGCTGGTGTCTTGGGTCCCATATACAGATGGAGGGTTGCTATTGCATTGCGCCATACGGAAGGCGAGCACATACATATTTATTAGATGGTTTACTTTCTCCGGGTTTCTCTTTTGTCTTTGGCCTAAATGCATGATAATGTCGTACTGCAGAAGAAGAGGAGGAAAAGCATGTCTCTCAAGATTTCGACAGGGTGCGTGAATATTTTAGGGAAAGGACACATACGTACATTTTTTGACAATTGGACAATCAGTTTGTAAGCCGTAGAAGCTTGTACAATTCACCAGAAAAGCATAACTTGATGCACCAGGGGTTTCGAGGAAACACAAAAAGACATGTAAAAGAAATTGGTAGAAGACAACATTTCGAAACATTTCGCAACTTGTCAAACTGAAAGAAGCGCACCAAAAACAGAGCTGCAGAATACACGATGACATGAAATGACAGGTTGACATAAAGCATAGTGTCCATCTCTGGAGGGATTCAAAGCTTTTTAAAAAACTAAAACAAAAGGCGCAACATAAAACTATCAAGGAATTGCCTTTTTTTCAATACAAACTTAAACAACAAAGTACCTTACGTATTTATTTAGAATAACAGGAGTAAATAAGCCTCGACGCAATCGGTTTTTTCGTCGCGAGAGAGAGAGCGTTTTAGTTGTGCAGCGTTTTGTGTAATCTTAATGCAAGCCACATTTACAAGTCAATGCTCCGCACTTGATCACTTATGCCCGCGAGCATATGTTACACGGTAATGCTGTGTGATATGTACGCAGCTACATAGAAAGTAGTTGTTTGCGTGGTACAACTGTCTGAGGTGATGTGGTATACACGTATGCGCTCACTTTACACGTGAAAACTGTGTAGCCGCACTTATCAAGCCGATCCACATGGACACAACTATAACCCGGAAAAGTGAGGGGAAACAGGGGTAATAATGAGAAAGTAAAAATGCACAACGTGTAAATTTGCTTTTTGTTGTTGTTGAGCATTTGAGTTCGCCCCACACAGGGACAGCGTTATATGAAATGTTACTACTAGCCTAGTTGCTGTTTCACGGTGTGGTCCGTATAATCTCACTCGACTAGCCAACATTTCATATCATTCTCCTTGAGTATGGCCTCTAGGAGAGTGCAATCTTTCTACATCAGGGAAAGAGAGAAGTGAGAGAAAGCCTAACCCAGATATGGTAGAGGGGAATGATGAATAGTCATGATTCGTGGGATATACTGGTCATGAATGTAATATTCAAGTTTTCACCCATGATCATCCACACCAGAGGAAGTAAGGCTCACTGTTGGGTAGAAAATATGAGTCGAAACGTTCTCTCACACGCTGCAATGAGAGAGGGAGATAGGATAAGTTCCATAACTTGGGAAAATCCTGCACCCAACTTTATCAGATGTAAAGTGTACATAAGACTTGGTCCTTGTAGTGAGCAACGAGGCTACAGATAGAATGCATAATTATGATGCTGCTCTGTGGTTTTCCATGATGCACGACTTTCGTTTTGTTTTCACCCATTTCCTCCTTCCTCTCTTGCCTCTTCCCTAGACTTCGTGTTCATCTTCATTTCACACCAGTTTCATTTCGAACCCGCTCGAAAAGCAGGGATTTGTAGGGCAGGAAACTTTGTAAAAAGCAACGCACGAAACTGTGGGGAACGGAATGTGCAAAATACTCTCCGTGCGTATTACATATTTATATGATTCACAACAAGGCAATGTGTACACATCAGCGTGAACTGAATGTTGGGAGGACACGTTCACAACTTGCTAAAAAAATTAAGAGGAACAAACTAACAGGAACGAGTGTGTTCCTATGCAATAAAATAAAAGAGAAATGTTGCGTGGATGTTGTTTTTTTGGCTTACAACTATAACGATTTTTAAGAGGATTTCCTTCAAAACGATGTAATACACACAATCCATATTGTTTGCCTGACATCAAAACATGTGTGTGTCTCTCTTACGCTAGACGACAATGGGCTATTATGATGTTTAAAGTTTGTGGAGGGAGAGAGTGAGCGGAAGAGATATTGTGGTTCCCTTGTCTAAGCATCTCTCAAGAGCGTCATTTAACAAGGGTGGATACTTTCGGTTGTCCGCTCTCTCACACATTGTCACAGATATCGCAAGATGTGTTTGTCTGTGAAGCACAACGACACTCGCCACGGCGCCATACGAAACTCTGAACATATTTTTCCACTTTCTCCTCCGAGTCCACATTCAAAAGGAAATTGCTACTCTTGTATGCTCACCACAAAAATCATGTGTAGTTAGTAAGTTGGCTCTCTACTCCACACACACACACACATGTATGCCAAGCTGAAAGATTTTTCTTGGCAAGGGATGGTGCGCAATTTTCATCTCCATTGGCTCTATTTAGCGATTATCTAAATGCGTGGTTGGCGAGCGGAGAGGAAAAACTGGAGAGAAAGCTAACACGAGTACACACCATCGTCATCATCATCGCGTACATAATTTGCATCCAGGCTTTCATCTCATCATGCTCCACCTCTAGACAACCATTTATTGCTGAAGCTTTACCATGAAAAAATGTGTTTCACATTGTGATAACAGTGAAGGGGGAGGAACACAGGGAAAGAAACAAGTTGTTCGTGGGATGTTGTGAAAACACGTCAATTTATTTCTTGACCACATTTGAGTAATGGGAAAACATGATGCATTTACGAGTCACGCGTATGGATTTGTCTTGAAATCCGATGTATGTGTACACAAAAGTGGCAATTGATCAACTTGTGTGACACTGACTTGAATGTGTCAAAACGGGACTCACTATACTATTCTGTTTACAAAGAAGTGTAGTACACAACGACGCAAAATAATAATGCTTGAAATCAATTGGACAACATTCCCCCGATCAATTATACCACTCAAGTTGACAGTTCGAGAGGCATGTCTGAAAATTTGAATTTGACACAAAGAGAAAAAAAAACTGATTGAAAGACCAGGTAAAGAGAGACAAGAAAAAGGCGTAAGCACTCTACCCCTACTTTCTTCGTAATACTTTTTTGACATCTGAATAAGATCGAGCAGCTCCCCATTGACTTACGCCATTCTCGATGAGCTCAGCTCGAGTTTGGTGTTTGCCTTTTGGATTAGTTGGGAATTAATATATCTCTCCGTTCTCCCTCTATTTTTCCCATTTTACACTGTTAAATACAGAAAAGTCAAAAGTGATTGGAGCATAGCATTTTCTCACCGAATTTAAGTTATGATGGCATTGTTTCTGGGCTGAATTTAGAATGACTGTTGTAGTTAACGGGCAATTTTTTAACTGTGTGGGAGGAAATATATGACAGAGAAACAGTACAAGTGAATGAAGTTACGGTGACATCCTCTTTTTAGACGGTGTACAGAATCACCATTTTGTCTTTTTGCACTGCTCCCTCCTGTGTTCACACAGTGTCTCTGTCGATCTCTTGAGCCCCATTCTATTCTCCACCGACTTTTCTCCGTTGTTCTCACTCCTGCAATGCCTCCATCGTCATGCTAATAATGACGTGGAAAGGAAGGGGAATGGAAGACGACTCTTGAATGCAAATGAGTGGCATTGCTCTCAAATTAAGTCTTACCCGTTGACACGACAATAGACCAAATCAGCATCGTTCCCACTCTCAGTCTTTCTTGCTCATCTTTTCTCGAACAAAAAGTTTTTGGCGAAAACGAATGAGGGAAAAACGAGAAGAGCGGAGAGATTTTTCAGTCTGCTCTCCTCCATTTGATGAGTGTACCAGTATGCATATTCAGCCAAAAAAACACCATCACGCAGAGGGGAAACGGCTCAAGGAAACAACAGCCCGTCGTAATGGGCTTGTTTCCTCTCCTTCGTCATTTTGTGACTAAATGTGGATTTTTTTGTGGAAAAATTTTATAATGAGCATTGAGCACTGAACTGGCTGACGGTGTTTTCCTTGAAGAACATCAACATGCTCCTGCTGCTCAAACTCGTTCAACATTCCAAAAATCAAACTAGCGTCTTGGTGTTTGGGGCTCGTCTAAAATGAACGTGAAATAGGAGCTGTTCCAAGGTGAAAATTAGGAAAACTTGATACTCCACAAGAAACATGGCAGACAATAAAATTCGGGTTTAGAAATAGATTGTAAAACCGTAAAAAAGGTATACTAGCAAATCTTTGTGTTTTTATAAGTTGATATTCGTAAAGGTTTTTTAAACACTGGAGTGTTCATAAGCCCAATTGTGTACGTACGTACGTATTATGCGCACTACAAAAACCACCAATATTTGTAGTTCGCGTGCCAAATTTTCTAAATTCAGTGACTGCCACTGTTTTACGCAAAAAAAACGCTGAAATGCTTTGTCGTATAACATACGTCATTTGCCAGTGGTGTGGAAGTAGAATTGTTTGTTACAACGCTAGTAATAGTAAGATACAAATAAAATTATTGTTGCCAGAATGAATTCAATGTTATCAACTGTTTACGCATCAAAATGCATTATTTCATAAAAGAAACAAAAACTTTACAACGAAAGTGCAGCAACTCTTCCACAGACACATTCTACATTAATTCATTCGTCCAGTGTTATCTCGGAGCAGTACTCAACTAATTTTGCATTCTAATCGCAACGGAGCAAGTGAAACAAAATTTTGAAACTTCTCAACTGGAAAGGTACATAGTGTGTGTGATCGGAGAGAATTCATTTCGTGTAAATGAACTTGCGTAAATAATAAAGCACACGCGTGCACACCCTATCTATGTACGCTTGACTGACACAACCGCTATTCATTGCAACCTCATATGAAACGATCGTTGTTAATTTGTGCAGCATTGTTTCTGCAGTTTGAACAGGATGATGCATCCTCAGAAATAATTTATTATGCACAATGCAAGTAATAATCCGTACGTTATTTTGTCTATGGATGCAAAGTTGAGCTAGAAAACCAACTTAGTAGATTTCCATTGTTTTCTGGAGAAAAGGGCTCGTGGATTCTCACTCAGAATAAAAATTACAACGGGCGACTCTCTTGTCTTTGTACGTTTTTAATAGAGGAAAGAAAGCTGGTAGACCAAGCATTGCTGACACACGCGTGGCTTGCAAGTTTAGAAAGAGAAAGCCGATTCCCACGGGATAGCCGCAAGAATGTTTTCCAAAAGTTTTACACACAAAGCACCGTGCTCGGCTTGCATACCGAGTGTTGATTCCGCCCTATACATTAGCGTACTCCAGCGACTTCGACGAGTTTAACGGGATTCTCAAAATCTCGAAGGGAACACTAGAAAAACGTCGTAAAAAAAGAGAAAGTCGAGAGGAAGAGAAAGTACACAAAATACCAGCGAATAATCAGAAGAGTGTACAGAGAAAGAGATAGAGTAAACATTCCAACCTTGATCTTGAATGATGTTCCTATGCAACCAAGGGTAAACATGTGGTATGATTTAATTTTGACAGGGAGACACTCACTCGCATGCCAATATAATGAATAATAATGAGTCGTCTCTTCCTATCCCACTTCCATTTCACTGCTCAATATCTAAAACTCAGAGAGAGTACGACTCCTCTCCATCTCCTCCCTTTAATGTTCGCAAACACTGCGCTGACAAGAAAAAAAACATTTTGTCCTCTACGGAAAACTACCAATGGATTACTACAACTGCTGGTTGACAAGAAGCGGAAGCTTGTGTCGTTCAACACAATGCCAGCTTTTCCATTATTGTTTGCTGTAGGTCTCCCCATTGAAAAGCTGTAAAACGTGTTGCCCTCCTGTATCATAAAGAGCTGAGAGAGTGCCTTTCAAATGTCACTTGTTACAACAATTGTCTCTGTCATGTGCGAGGAAATGGGCAGCGTTAACAACCATTCATTATGATCGTCAGTTGAATGAATGCGTTGTGCGGTGCAAGTTTGATAATTCCCTGCAGAGACTCTTGCAACCAATAAATAAATCAAGAGTATCACCACTTGGGCGCTTGACGAAACCAAAATGAGTGTGTGTGTGGCACGTGTTTCACGCTTTGGCAGTTTGCGCACCCAATAAACCACGGCAATAATATTAATACACTTTCCTCATCTCATCAGCGGCGTGCAGTTAAGGAAATCGGATTCCTGACCATAACACATTATATTTATTTGTGGTAGCTCTGCGTGTCTCTCCTCTCTGGTCATGCTGTCTTGGAAAAATATCCCAATTTCATAAATATATTGAGGAGGGCCGAGTGAGTGGCTAAAGAAGCTCATTTATAAACGATATTAGGCTACAACACACTATAACCGTTGGTTATGTATGTGTTTATTGAGCACAAGTGTAGACGCATTACTTTGATGAGGTTTTAGTGCGAGTATAGCAGTCAGTGCGAAACTACTGCACCGCATAATATGGGAGGATGCATTATGATTATTTTTATGATGGATTGTGAGCACATCCTTCGTGTGTGAGTGAGGAATGTGGGGAAAGGTGCATTTTCGAGTTGGACTACCATCCATTTTCCCAACTCGATGTACATGTCCACACTTTGTCAGAATGTTTATAAATTATTCACGTATAATGAGGTATTGATTTGTCGACCAGAAAAATCCATGGAATCCCAAAGTGGATATAAATATGAAAAGCGGAGAGAAACACAAATTCATGTGTGCCTCTCGCCTCATGCCACGAGGAAAGAAACAGGTTTTTTTTTCTTCTAAACCTTTGCATACCATTATGGTTTGGTCGTTGATTTTAGCAACGGTGAGAAGAGTGTGCATACGCTATTCACGTTGGCGTGTCAGTGTGTGCGTATGCTTGACAATAAAGTGTGTGTGTGACCCGATTCATTTCTCACTTCAAAGTGTGGTTCACACATGGAAAAAAGTAGATTCTTGTAGGAGACAGTCGTATAGCCGCATATTATTTGGTTGGATTAGTTAACTAGTGTCAAGGTTTGTTCACTTCGTCTTGGTTGAGAATGAGTATGCAAATGATGCTCGGGATTCAAATACGGTTCGTGTAGTGGGAATCACATCAAAGTCGGGGCAACTTGGAGTCGCGACACACGAGAAAGTCGTTTCTCCAGAACCTTTTCCCTCGTTTTCTCTAACACACACGCGTCACTACAAGAAAGAGCACATATTCATCAGAGCGCTTGCTTTCATTCGGTGCCTCTGAAGGAAATGGGCGGATAAAAAAGGCTCTAATGATAGTTTGTAGGGAAGAGAGAGAGAGAGAAAGGAAAAAATTGAAATTGTCTACACAAAAATGGGATTTTCCCTTTGATCTCTTGTGCCGATGTGTAGCCCTTTTGCTCGGCTAAAAGTTATTGACATGAAAATGCGTTGTTTGCGGCTCGCAAAGAGAAAGAAAGGGGGAGAAAAGTAAATTCAATCAGAAATCTACCACAACACTTTAAATTTAAATTGGACATGTCTCAACTAATGCAGAAAAACGTAGGACATGAGATTTTAATGTGACTTCACCATAAATTCTTGATGACAGCAACTCTCTCTCCACCTATCTCTTTCTCTTCATTTGACAGCACTTTCGCCTGAACTTATGTAACCGTCAGAGGAACACGTGTGCTTTTCATTTCGCATCATTGATTTAATTCTCATTAAAATACATTGATTGAAGTTCTTCGGGGAAGTGCGTGTAAACGTTACTGGTGCCGAGTTTGTATGCATTAAGCTTTGATCCTCCACTGCGGTAAAACAGAGAGAGAAAGCAATACACGGTATGACTTCGTATCAATGAAATATATTAATATGAAATATTGATTCATCAAAAAATGAGAGAGAAAAGAATCAATATTTTGTTGAGTTATTTAATGCTTTCACTTCCAACCCGAGACCAATCATTCAACTTCTTTCTGTTTCCTTTTCACCACACAGAGTGAACACATTAGAAAGTCCAATGAGAGAGCGTCGAGAAAAAAAACAGGAGTTTAGTAGTAGGTATACTAGAACTAATTCAGCACACAACAGAGCGAAAAGACATTGATTGTGTGTGGAGCATATGATGACATGTGAGAAGGAAAGGCAAACCTTGGATTTACAGGTCAAACGACGACACTCCTTCCCGTAAGTAACTAATGGGGATATTCATTACGTATAGCTTCTCAAAAAGAAAGTGCTCCGATCAAACACGTGAGGAAGTGTATTGAAAGGTGTGATCAATGTGGCAGAACCAGTCATCAACATTAATGACAACACTCACCTATATCTATGCAGAAATAAGGGGAGGAAATAACTCCAACACGTACTCATACCTGAAGCTTTAGAAAGGATAGAAATTTGTACGATAATTCGACACTGGAGAAAGGAGGTACACACACTCAAAACTCATCTGACAATGTATTCCCTTCTTTTTCACCTTTCTTGATTTTTTCTACGCTTTCTCTCTCAATTTTTTTCTTTCATTTATTTTTCTCGTATGGAGGAGCACCACCTCCTCTCCACTTTGTACCATGTGACACGCTATTAAGTACGTTCCCTTGAGGAGTGAAGTGAATAATGTGAGCAATAAGGTTCCAACGGAAAAAAAATGTTCGATGAGCTTTGATGATATACAAGAAAGACGACTTGGCAAGCCTAGTAATACGGCTCTCTCGTGTAAACGTGAGACTCATCCACACAAAACTGTGTATGGGCAGATGAGCATAATATTTTGGAGTGAAATGAAGGTTTGAGTGGTTCGTTGTCTGCTTTCTTTGTCTACCTTGTTGAAGAGAGAGCTAAAGCTACAACTCTTCTTACCTTTGGCTGAAGATTGTATGCAATTTCTAGACATATACGTGTCTCTACGCTTCGAGGGAAAGGGTAGGGTTTTGAAGGGAGAAAAAAAGTGAAAGCAGGCATCATCAATCCATTCTTTGCGGTTATAATAACGCCTTTCAGCTGTTGTTCCAACCTCGGCTTGATGTGCACACGGAGAAAGAGAACTCAAACCTCTCTCTCTCTGTTTCCTCTCATCGCTTTTCTAATACCAGCCATATTAGTGAGAGCGTGTGGAATGGCGTGCTCGTGCATTTCCAATCTTTTCAACTCTCTCCTTTCCCACTCTGCCTTGTTCCTCTTAAAGGATCTATTTGGGTGAGGGAGAAAGTCTTGGAAAAAAGAAAGAAAACAAGATATCTTTAGAGTGCCTTTATTTTTCCTCTCTAATTTATGCTTGATGTTGATGATAATGGTTCCACGCCTGTGGCTCCACCAAATAGATTCTGGTGCTCACATCTGTGCAAATATCGCACGTTGTCAGGCGTAAAAAGCAGCCCCTTTCATTTTAAATGTGCACCTTCTCCACGAACCATGTCTTCACGCTAGAGAATTGAGAGAGGGAGGGATGGAGGCAAAGATTTCCCCCCTTTCTGTCTGTATACTTTAATTTTCTAGTCAAGTACGTCTATTTATTTTTTTTTACAAAAGGTGAACGATGATGCATTATTGTCTGCTAACAATAACTGCTCCATATCTTGCGTGGAGAAGGGAGGTGATCAATAAGTCAAACCTCCTAAGAAGCGTGTTCCTTTTCTAGTCTTCCTTTCTTCAGAAGCTGTGTACACAAACACAACTTAATGCACATGGCAGCACGTGAGCAGTCCCGTATTCACAATTACGTCGAAATCTCTCACTCTTTTAGTACTCCCTTTTGAAAGAAAACTACTGCCATTGCACCCTTCAAATCCAGGTACACACATTTTGCCACCAACGCGTGTTGTTGGCTTTCCTCAAATTGCTTAATCTATACCGTAATAATGATTCTCATCATGCACCCTCTTCGTGCCAATTTAATTGCAACCTTTCATTACGGTGGTCGGCTTGGTGTTCTCGGTTAAATAGCCTCTGACATGATATGATACTTTAAACGTGGATCGCTCCAGTGAGAAATGAGAGGTGAAGAAAATAATAAAATGAACTATTATCCAACAAGTATCTACGGCTTCACACGAGTTGCCTGAGTATTAACTAAATATGTTATGGGTCATAATCAAGAATTAGTAATCTTTTAGTACTACATGAATTCACGGTTAATATATATTTATAGTATGATGTCCTTGAGGTGTTTTCTTGAAAGTAAATCAAAGTTTTTTTGAGTAGTGTGATAAAAAAAAGCCCACCATGAATTTTGAGTAACACCAAAATCCCTGCACTTTAACTACCCACGCAAAGTAAAGCTATTAACGAAATGCAGTTGCAATTCTGATGTTTTTTTTCAAATATTTGCTTCAAATGCTTCACACAATACACCAAATACCGTCCTTTGTACTTGCACAACTTTGAGTAGATGTTTCCTCACGTGCTTTAACTAATACGCGGGGACAATGCGAAACAGAGAAAGGTGTTTCGCATTGAGGGCTCCTGAGTTGTCGTATGTGAGCAACAATAATTACACTCGAACAACAGGAATGACAAAGATCGTTTGTGCTCAAAGCGAGGTGGCTATGTGTGAGGTTGTTGTTGTGGTGGTTGTGTGTGGTCCATATTTCCTCCTTTAGGAAAATGGTAACAATAACGGTAACTTCAACAACAGTCACAACCGGAGCAATAATCATTCCACGCGCAATACTCATAATCGTAATAATACTAATAATGTGAGTGCATTTCATTCCACTTTGACTACAGATCGCTCTCCACTCTTCGTTGTCGCTCGCTTTCCTCTGCGTGGATGGCATGAAGCCTTTTGTTGTTTCAACAAAGCCTTTTGTCACGTCTTCTATCTCTCTCCCCTCGCTTTCCGTGAGACATTTGTTGGTCACGAGTCGACTCGTAACCAAAATTGCTCTTCTCGCATGGGCCTTGGTAAACCGAAATCGACGTGTTGTTCTATAGTGTGAGTAGAGGCACCTCATAATTTCCTTTTTTGAAGAGACATCATCAAATACAAATGCCTCCGCTTGTTTACCTCTACAATAGAGGATGTTGCTCATCTATCTTCAATTTTTGTCGAAATTGTCTGATTAGTGATGGTCTCACTCTGATCCACATTCAACTCCTCAATTTCTCACGAACTTCGAATCATACGTGAAATTGTAGGTTAACCAAATATTGACGTGGTAAGCTTACAAGTACATTTTCTACCGTGTACACAGGTTATCCTTGACATTGGCTTACACGTAGTATTTGGTACGAAAAAATCACTGCACGCACTCCGCCTCGATGAGTGTGTAATTGAGAAAATTAAAAGACATTACCCGCTGAAAATGGAGGGGCGGAGATTGTATGTAGATATTTGGCATGCCCTAATTTCCGACTCTCTGGATTGAAGAAAACAGGAACTTCTCTCGAAACAAAATAAGAAACATCATCCCAACAGAAAACTAGAAGAGGGACAACAAAGCGAATCTTGAACACACCTTTTATTACCCACAGTACTATGCACACGTATAAAAACAGAAAGGGAAAGCAGAAGGGGAACGAAAAAGGACAAACTTTTTTCTCTCTTCACAAATGTTGAGCTGCTCCACTACAGGTCTCCCTGACTCTGTGGTGCTCCTTACTATTCATTGAGTGACTTGGAAGAAAATCGGGAGAGGAGAGTAAAGAAGGGCAAATGGACTTCATAAATGTTAATGTTGAAATAATGTTTGTGGAAATGGCTGTGAAAAGTGCCTTTGCAAACTCATAAAAAGTACAACAATGCACAAACCTTACCAACCAATTCCAACGAGAAAGAGCACTGTACTCTCGTGGTGACGCTTCGTTTTCCCTGGTACGCACGACAGGCAGACATATATGCATCTCTCCAAGGAAAGCGAGGAGCACTACGAATGTATCCGCTTATTACTGTTTTGCACAACAGTCATGTATGATGCTCTCTATTTATAGAGAACAACTTGCACACTCACAAAAGGCAGGAGGTTGATATTGTCGTGTGGAATATGGGACTTTTGTACACGGAGACCACACACACGCCAAGGAAACTGACTGGTATTATTCTTTTACGGCGTTGTGATTATGGTACAGCAGTAAATCCACGAAATCCAGATGTGATTTCATGGGTTCCTGCCTATTTATTCTCTACAGTTCCTTCTTTCACTCTTTCTCTCGAAAACGACAACAACATCGAGTTTACATGTTGAAATTCGAATAATAATAATAATAGTAATAATAATAATAGTAACACAATGGTAATGCTCGCATCCGATATATTTGTCGCCTTAATTTTCCCTCTCTTCGTCTACTTTTTCTTTCTTTTATTTCGTCCTTTTCCTCGTCGCTCTGGTGAGCGTGTAAATACACGCTGTTTTATGATAGAGCGCGATACACAGAGGAGGACACAATCCAAAATCGGAATTCTTTCCAACAACAACAGATAGGAAACCAGATTCCCAGAGTTATAGAGAGCAATACATATTTTATATGTGGATACGGTGTGTGTAGGGGGAGGGGGTAAGGCACCCGTTTAGAGACTATTACCACACAACAACAATTTCCTCTAGCAATCGTAAACTTAACTATAAATGGAAGCAGTAAAGAAATAATAGTATCATCGTTTGACAGCAAATCTCTCTCTCGTGTTTGTGTGTCTGAGCCTGTTGTACTCTCCTTTTATCCACGTCAAAGCTCACATATTACCCTTTAACAGCTAAGCAAATATGTACAAGTTCATGACCAAATGACGTCCCGCTTTTGATATGTCACAAAAATAAAGTCATCGACGCACGCATGCACACGTATACACAAAGAGTGACAGAGTGTGAGAGATGGTATACGTTTCTTTACATTCTAGTAGCGTGCTGATAGATATGTGTTTTCGTGAGTTTGGACTTCCTTCCTCCAATTACCGATTTGTTTTATCAACTCGTCGCTCTCTCAACGAAACAAATGATGTGTCGTCAGTAAAAGGAAAAATGAAATTTGGCACATAGAATTATGCACGTGTATGTTGGCAAATAAGTGTGTGCACGATTGTAAAACGGTGATCTGCCTTATGAAAGGGTTTATGTATTTTGTCCCCATTTTTTTTTATTTTGTTGACACAAGCATGTTTGTGTACATTGTTTGTTTGTTAAAAATAAGTGAAAACAAAAAAGGTCCTAAACGACAACAAATCTTTTTCATCGCTCATATGCCCTCGCTCGAATCGCTGTGTGTCCACGTCTTTTTCTAGAAACCGAGTAGAACTTGAAGCATTCCTCTCCGAATTTTTTGTCCTGAAAGTGTGGAGGTGTATGGAAAGGGCAAAAACGTGAGTTTGAAACGGTTGAGAAATCTTATTATTTCCACATGAGCAACCAAAAGAAATCAGGAGCCACAAAGGAGGGGAAACGAAGTAGCACGGAGGAGGGAGAGGGACATAAGAAATCATCAAAGCTTCTCGGTTAAATTACCGAAGAAGAGAGAGACGGGGCAACGAAGTGAACCGTGGACTTCATAGTATTAAGCATTTATACAAACCACTCACAGATTTTACACCAACAATTAATAACTGCTCGTGATTAGAACAACAGTTGTTGTATGGAGTTGCCGGAGTTAGCTAAAGGATAGGAATTGTTCGAAAATCCGATGCAAGTTCCCTTGCGTTCGAATTTTGGTATTTTGCTTCCTTCAGTTGTTACAAAATACGAATGATTAGTACAAGTTGACGGCTGAAGGAATAGATAAATACTTTAACATTTGCCAGTGTGCTCCCTTGTTCTACTCATCACATCGTCATTCAGGACAAACTTATTACCTACACCTGGTTTGCATGAAAATCGCTTTGTCTCTTTCTCTCTCTCACTTGTACACACACTTTCAGTCCGGATATATGGAGAGGAGGAAGAAGCGTATCTGTACATGGCAGTGAATCTAGGGTAAAATCCAATTTTTCAAAGTCATCCTGTGGGAAAGATTCCCATATACACACACATGGATGCTGTCTGAGTAGTGACGGAGGTATTGGTGTTGCCAGCGCGTGAATACCTAACAGATTAATGGATAACATCTATTATTCAAAGGAGAGAGAGAAAGACGCAGCTTTCTCTCGAGACTTGCTACGCTTTTCTTTCCTTCAGGGCATCCTCTCATCTAGTGTACAAACGTGAATACAATATTCACAGACGTATCTTCCCTACACATCTCACAATATTGCCTGTAGCCTCCTTTGCAGCAAAAAAAACGACAGTCGAGAAAGAAGAGTACAAAGAAGATGATAGATCTAAAGGATTGGGTGGGTTTCTCTCTTTCTTTCACTCTCTCTCTCTGGGAACCTACGGTGTCATGTCCGATTAAGCTACACTTTTCTTGTTACTTAAACAAGTGAAATGGAACACACACAGAGAGAAAGCTGGGAAAGCATTCCCAAGCACATCAGCCTACGGTAGAATGTATCTCCGTAGTTTGAATCGGGAGTACAGAAGAAAAACACACAAACCCAATAGATGACGAATGAAAGTGTAGTAGGACAAGGGTGTGTGTCTCAGTGTGGTAGCGAAATGTGAGAGGAAGGACGGCACGAGTTGTGACACGAGGTGCACACACTACTAACAAAAAAGTGTTTCCCAGCGAAAAGAAAGAAATTGAGAGCTCAGGAGAAAGTTTATGGCTGAGTAGAATCGGATTTAGGAGAGGATCTTGTGTGTCGATGTGTGTCACGAAGGTATACACAAGTCGGAGAGGAATGGTACATAGTTTGCATATAAGGTTGTTAGGTTGATGGTGGAATGGTCGTGTCTTCCTCACAGTTTCACATGACTACCACACCGCCGCCGCTGCTCTGACTTAAGAAAAAGGAATAAAGGAGGGCAGAGAAGAGAGAAAGACGAGCTACTTACGAGACACTTAAATCGTTACACGAGGAACATATGTAGACTGCAAATGGTTGGGTAGGCAAAGTTGAGCCTCAAACATCTCTTCTCAAACAGACACATACACACTTCGTCTTGCTTTCTCCCTTTGCAGTCCACTAGGAGTCGAACGAGATCCTCTTCTGTCATACACCATTTATGCGGACACAACCAACTTGCGTAGCTTCCTCTGGCTTTTTCTCTGTTTCTCGGGAGTAAAGATGGGAAATAGGAAAAGCTTCCTTTTCTCTCACACACTCGGTCCGTATCTGTTGACGTCTCACTTACATGCATTCTCGAGTGGCTGGAGCAGTGGCTCTTGTGTGAGTGTTGTAAGTAATCTGATAGATCGTCTAAAGAGAGAGTCTTTTTCTCGGAGAGATGCTGAGCCGTTCAAATCGGAATATGTGCGCATTACGGACTCAAATCAAAAGAGATCCGATAGGATTTCTCGTGTATTTTTCCCTTCTCTTTTTTTCTCTCTCTCTCTCTTTGCCAACACTTTCTTCAAACGGATGAAACTTTGTCGATAAAAAGAGTGAGAACCTTGGGAAAAACGCGTATCAATGAATTGATTCACTCCATTTTCCTATTGTAAAGTGCTTTTCTTAGGCTTACCAACCATGTCTATGTAATCAGTATCATGACGGCAGTGGAAGAAAAAGTCGACGATTTTTTTTCTCCAGTTTTTTTTACTCGCAATGCGAGGAGGACCAACACAACTTATATACGAACCAATCTAATACCTTTTGAGATAGAGTGAGAGAAAGAGAAAAAAATAGTCATAATCAGGAAGAGGTAAGACGGTAAGAGAAAGTTGGTGAGTAGCACAAGATCTCATAGGCTCAGGATGTTGGCGTGTGACGTCTGAGCCGACGAGATCTCCTTCCATAAACACACATCAATAAGTCACACACGAAATGAATAGGTACGACGTGTATATATGTGTCTACTTTCCCTAAAATGTAATGCACTTCGTCAGGAGTTGCTGCAGTGTTCCGTGTTTTAACTGGCTTTCACTCTGAGAGAAAAAGTTACGTGAAGTCATGCAACTTTCCCAGGCTCTCCTCTCACAGCGTATATTGAGAGGAGATGCAGATGGTGAGAACGAGGGAAAGTATGAAATTGCCACTTACTTTACATGCGTATGTGCTCTCAATGATTGGTAAACATGGTTGATCTCTCCGATCTCTTTTATGCACCCTCTTTATTCCAGCGAGTCACTCACTCAGGTCAAACTGTTTTTGAATCGATACAAAGGAAAGCGAAATGTTTTTCAAGAGAGAAGAAGAGGCAAAGAAAAAAAATCAGGAGCAAGCTCTCACGATTTTTTTTGTTGAGTGAGATCGGATATATAAAGTGTAAAAAAACATGAAGTACACGAAGGATTTTTTTTGGGCGGCATAGAGGAGAATTGGTGATAGTGTGAATATACCTGGGTGGTTGAAGTATGAGTCTTGAAACCGTAGGAGATATGATATACATGGATGGGAGTGTGTAAAAAAGCTTATCAGATGGAGTATTTTTTGGCAGGTATAAAATACGAATCGTTTCGCAATACATCCTCCCCGAGTGTTCCCACTCTCTCACTCAAGTAGGCAAGAGGAGATGGTTGTGTGGAAGTAGTTAGTAGCGATAGTGGTTGACATCGTTTCTCCCTCTCTTTTGCACAGGGATATAAACGTGTGGTATATGCATGTCCAACAAACTGGGAGGAAAAGTGAGTGGCACGGAAAAAAATGTCGCCTATAAATTTATATTGCCAACTTGGCTGAAAGTAGCTGCTACATCAGTTATTTTTCTCTCCTTTCACGTTGAATCCATGTCTTTCCCCGACGTACGAACGTATTAGAGTTTCTCACAGAAAAAGCCGGAGAGAGGCGGGTGTCCTATAACTCTGGAGAGTACATATCTATCAGAGTTGAAGATCTGTATTTAAAGAAGTGGCTGTAGGATTGTAGTGGCCTGTGAATAGATGCATTACTACACACATTGTGTTACACGGTGAGCATATAGTAACTTTTCGGAAAGAGAAATGTTGCAAAAGCTGAGAGGTAAAACGGTAACTAGCAAAAACCTTCTTCCAAATTTGGTCTTAAATTTGAACATGGAACAGCTTTTATCATCCGTATCTTGTCACTTAACTGACGTATTAAGGGTTCTGGAACTTCATCCCACCTTCCTCCTCGAACACACACACACCGTTGACAAGAGGGAAAAGCCGCACACTACAAAATTGGTAGGGAAGGCACAGGACGTACCACCTACACCCATGAAAAAAGACGACAAGAGTATCACTTCAACTCTCATATCTCTCTCTTGGTCTTCCCCACTCTGTCTTCAATAGCAAACCATGTTGATGACATTCATTGGGGGTGTCTGTGTGTGTGTGCTCTTGGTGCCTGGAAATACTCCCTCTTTGTGGGAAACTGTAGTCCCCACCATTCTCTCGCTGCTGAACTTACTTATATTATCATTTCATACGGTGCCGTATTGTTTCCTTTTTTATATCTACCTCACGTCCTATACATCCCTCCACATTGTCGGAGGAGAGAAAGCATATTATAAAAGTAGGGAGACAGTAATACTACTTTCTCTTTCTGGTTAGTTAGTACTCCAGGTGTTCATTGGCAAGTCTCCAACAACTTACGGCATTCCCAGTTTATCACATAAACTAATGGTATCTATCTGCCTCTCTCTTTCTCTGCCCCTCCGCTGTGTTTAAATTCACAACGAGTTTATTGCCTAATTTAGTCGACACCAAATTACAGATGAGCTTTTATACGCTTTCTCCTTCAACGCTCGGGTTGTGAGCTCGCGCTGCACCGAGGACAGGAAGCAACTATAAATAACCATTTTGCAATACTTTTCTACGAAATCTCTGGCTTTTTTTTCTACACTCGTGTTGAGCACAAGGAGAATGTGGGGTATGTCTCACAGCTCTGCAACGTTTCAAGTTTCGTCGTCGGAGTTCCCTCACGAGGCGTTTATAGTATCGTATCAAAGTGCCACAAAATGGTTGACATGATCGAAACTCTTCACACAACCCTTCATAACAATTCAGAGGGAGTGCTTCCGTCTCGAGAAATGTCTTCCGATGGCTTTACCATTGCGAGCACATGCACAAAACATGCATCAGAGAGTTATTTTCGCTCTCTCCGTCGCTTGATGGCCGACCCACAATATAATTCCACTTTGTTGGCAAATAATGCCATTACACCTTTCAAATTGCTATTTAATACGAGAAAGTGAGCCGCGTAATGTGCGTATAAAAGCGGAGGCCTGTGTAGATGAATGAAGAAAATGATGGAGTGCTAAAAATATTAGAGAAATCTGTGCGCATCTCTCTCCCTGTTTGCCGTGTGCACTCAAAAACTTTGTAATAGTGGGTAATTAATGAGAGACTTTCTACTCCCCAAAATACCAGCCTTTTCTCCCTCTTTTTCCGCCAAATGTTACCATCTGCTCCCACTTCTCTGGACGCCGACGAGGGTCCAGAAAAGATCCCAAATATTACGTGTACCACTTTCTCCCCTTCGCTAAATCAAGCACCACAATAATAATATCCCTTGGTCCGTATGGCTCTCAACTGAGCGCTTCCAATTGCCATTCATTGATTTTTAATGAATTTTTCACCAACTGGGAACATTAGTGCAAATTATTAGTCAATACAAAGTTTTCTCCGTCTGGCAAAATCATGGGAAAAGAGTGCTTTTATTAATGCATGAAACGGAGATATTTTTAGACTGATCTACCCTTCCCTTATTGGAGGCTTGAGTGTACATCTTTCACTCCTATAGGAGAACACGAAACATGATGATCAGCTTCTGAATGCACATTTCTCATAAAAATAAGGTAAAGACAGACATACATTTGTAGTTGGATCTACTTTTTGTTACGCAAGAAAGGCTCCAGACAAAAGTGGAAAGGGAGAAAGAAATCTCTTGAAAGCAATGGGGGAAAAGAGAAAGAGCTCCTTATAATATTGTTAAAAAAGGATAATCATTCGTCTGTAAAAAAGGGTTGCTCAAAAAGAAAGTTCCGTCTGATTAACCACTTGGTGAAGTTGTGTCGTAAACTTGCTCACTTGGGTTATGCAAAGGTCGCAAGGAATTCATTGTGTAAACGGCAACTCCCGTCACTTCATCTCATTCCAGCTAGTCCTCCCTTTGCCGTTAAGAAAATTTATGGCAAATGGATGGCTACACGGTTTTTTGGGGAGCTCTCTTCCCCATACTCACACTCTACCTATGTACTCGTTCACGTATACAGAGAGAAAGTAGGAGAGAAACGGGGGAAAGTTTTTTGTTCTCAATCCACAGCATCAGAGTATTTACCGGGGAAATAGAAGAGGAGCTGAAGGATGCTACATTAGATTTGTTTGGAGTGTCCCTCATCCATATATTGGTTTATGTAGTAACACCTTTTTACTTTCTCGTCTACGGATTTGAACAGATTGGGTGGAGGGAAGAGAGAAAGCGCAATCCTGAGCAGTCGTGCATAACTATATATTAGTATCCCCTTGAAATAATACGGAATTTGTCTGAGTCGCAAGTATATTGGGGATATGCATGTAAGACGGAATAATACAAAGTTACGTAAACATTAGAAATGTACGATTGTGAATGTCGGTGGTAGACAAGTAGTATTTCACACTTTATATACAACTTTTTCTTTTTCTCCCTCTGTCGATCCGGAGAAAGATGTACTTTTCCCGGTGACTCCTTTATTACACAATGCCGTTTACACATTTTTACCTTTTTTTATCCGGCAGACTTGTTAGGGCCAAACACTTTGAGTCAGTTCATTTTGTTAGAGAATCTTCTCTTCTACGAAAAAGTTTCCTCTCTTTTATATTTAATGCAGTGTAGTAAACAAAATAGAGGGAAACGGAATTGAGAGACGCCTTTTCTCGCCCACCTTGACACACACTGCTTCCTTTTTATTTTGTGCTAAAAATTGACGAACTTTCGTTCTTTCGACTCGCGAAAGTTGATTTTATGTGTGTTGGAGATAGACTTTCACTCTTTGGGCATGTAGACATCTTTTTGGAAAATATGCCGAAGGCAGAGATCTCTCATTGTCAGCGTCTTTGAGATTTGTAAGGGTGTGTATATCTGGGATAGGGATGGTAAAGCGACACATTTAGCGAAGCGAGTTCGTAATTTTTGAAACAGTTCGGCTTTCACCGAAAAGGCACAACTGTCATGATGACGTCAGTTTCATACTTCAACAATTTCACCAGGCGCGGAAGGTCCTTCTGGAAGTATGCGTGGGAGCGGAGATGGAGGACAGTGGGAAAAAAATTGGCAATCCAGTTCAATGACATTATAACTTTTCCACTGCAGTGCTCATGACAGGTGGGAAAAGGGCGAAGTGGACACGTCGCGTAACAACCACGTTTTCTATGCAATCTCTCACTCTGAGTAAAGGGCAGTGAAGAAAGCGGTTGGAATATTTTCTCGTCCAGTTGAGCATTGTCGGAGAATACGTAATGTGCGATGCACGTGATGAAAAGTGTATATGCAGAGGATAATACATGCTTGCTTTCGCGTAGGAGTGAGTAAAACTCTTACAATGCAGTTCAGGGGTTGTTAATCTTAAGGATACATATTTACGAAGGCGTTAGTGGTTCAACATAGTTTCGAAGTTAAGAAACGTGTGAATTTCTGGCAAAATGTGGAATATGCACACACATACACAAAAGCTGCATTTTTGTATAAGCTTGTGGTACAAGTCATATCAAGAGAGGATTTGTGTGTGTCCATAGACTCAAGGAGAGAATCAAGTTGCAAGATAAGTAGGAAGTAGTGTGATGGGAAATGATACCAGGGGGACTCTGGCTTTTATGATAAACTCAACTCAGCACTTTACGACGCTCTGGGACAAAACTCCGCCCAGTTCGGTTTCACCATTTCTTCCCTGCCACATTTCCTCCTTATGGCAGAACATTTTATAGGTAGCCATCCATATCTGCTGCATTTATAGATCCACTTAGAGGAACATGACAGATGAGATTGGATTCTCGTAGGATGCATGAGTCTAGCTCCGAATTATTTTTTCCACTTCCCATTCATTACTTGGCATTCTTCGGCGTTTGCAAACCTTCCCAGCACAAGTCTGTAAACACTATATCCCAACCTGAATAGTTAAGACATAAACGCACTGTTCCAAAAATTTCGAGTCAATCAGGGCATCAACAAGGCATTCATGAAAAATGCGCTTCCAAACACAGGTTTCCTGATTGTTACTAAATTTCCGTTTGTTTGTCTCTTGCAGGTTTCCAAACAAAGACTGCTTCAGCCATTATGAACTGTATTCAAGCCAGAGATTCCTGTATGAACCACACAGCATGTCACCCCATTTTGGAGGTGGTGCCCCGCGTCTGTGGTGCCGAGAAAGGTAAGTCACACAAAAGAAACTCAGCTCTACATCGCTAAACTGCTTCATCGACTAATTTGTACTTTACGTGTTTTCTTTCCTATACGAGAAGTGATGGGCTCTGAAAAATAAGTTGTGATACCAGGAGAGGCTCTCCGTGCATGATATTCACGCTCCTCCGTTGTCAGTGTTGTGAGTGGCAGCGAGAGAAATAGAGTGAGTTGAACACAACCAGCTGCATTTCCTTCACAGGTTTTTTATTGCTTTTACTGCCAAGCTATCGACAAGGAATTCCATCGGAACGACGTCGTCGTCGGCGTGATGATTGCAGATTATGATAAGAATTTCATTTATTTTGGCAGCGTTTCTCTCTTCTGCCACCTGGAAGTCGAGGCAGTCATTGAACCAAAAAAATCGGAGAGAAAGCATGCCTTGTACTTGCATAATACTTATGGTATGCATACAAAATGCTACATGCAGTCGTAATGGCTATTAGCCCGCCATCATGTGGAGGGTACGAATTATGGATGGACATGCCATATAATTTTATTGAGGTACTTCACCATCGTACACCGTATCTAGTATGCAAACAAGTATCAATTAGATGAAAGCCCGGGCTCAGCCTTCTTGTGTACCGCTCCAAAATTTCAGGTTTTGAAGATTCAGTTGATTTCAAAGAAAAACCATCGGAGCGAGGCATAACATTAAAATGTTGAACCACAAATCAGAGAATGTACACAAGCGATTTTTAAAGTATGATTTGCATTTTGCACAAAATCCTTGGTGATATTTAGCTCCCTCCTTGGTCATCCGGAGTGTATTGCACTCGCCAAACTCTAGAAGGAATTGGTAGAAATAGATTCAGCTTTCACTTTTTTCATTCATATGCAAACCTGCTTCCGATATCCGCGCACGATAGAAAACTGTATGTGTTTAGGTCACACCAAACAGCATTCCGCGCAGGCCGTATTATGATGCTCGTTATAAACAAGCTTATTTTGATGTGATATGCAGTGCTATTTTTATCAGTTGCACGCAACCCATAAACGGAAAAGGAAAGTAGGAAAAATGGATTTTTCTTTTTGTTCTTCTACCAAAAGTGTAGAAACAAGAAGGGAACTATTTTCAGTGAGTAAATATCGTTAGAAATTTGGTGAGTATATTAGGTGTGTGCTTGTAAAGGGGAGAAAAGTGGAGAATTTTCTAGTCTCCAATTTGGTAGTGTATTAAAGGCAGAAACGAGAGCGGTTTTTAGATGAACATTTCCTTACGTGTGCGTGCATTTCACCGCATTCCGTCTTCCACTCTCCGATTTTTTCTCATCACGCAATTTTTTTTAGAACAGTGTGTATGCCACACTAGTTCTTTCACTGTGATACATCTGGATGAAGCAGAGTTGGTGGTGGACTGCTGGGGAGAGCATTTGGCACAGTTTCCCCCCACTTTTCTTACCTCTGCATAATATGTTCCGATTTAGAGGCGTTCCCAATCTCCGTCTAACTCAGGCGTGTGTATGTCCTCAATGCTGTATCCAGGGAGAGAGAAAGCCGGCTTCAAATGATGGAGAAAACGAAGTGGAAAAACTGCCAAAGAATGGACTGCCTCCCCGCTAGGTGCACACACTCGCCATACTTTCTTCAAATTCGAATCGATTGCGTATTTGAAACAAGGGTGTAAGTGTGTATAGGTATTCAGGTTGGTTCGAACGACAACTACACATTCATCCATGTTTGAGTGGGCACATTATGTATGAATTGTAATCACGTTCTTCCATGTTTCCCTACATCAAGTCCTAATTAAGGCTACTCGATTTAATGCGTCGTTTCAAAAAGGTGCAACTCTCCTTTCTTTTATGATACGTAATCGTTGTACTTTACGTAAAGTTCGAATGTTAAGTTCACTGTGCTTTTTTTTCTCTCGTGAGGAACGACGACGTGTTTTTTTGTGGAAATTGGTTAATTCAATTTTTCACAAAATAAATGCCAGTCTCTAATGTTCAAAGAGAAGCGAAATGAAAAATCAATGGCGTTTTTTTCGCTCACTTTTCTAGTCAAATTGTTTCACCCAATTCTGTAATTTCCTTTTTCTCACCAAAAATTATACACGCATTTAGACTATTGTGTAAAATTACCTTTGAGGACGGCAAACAAAGTTTTTTCATTTACTTTGCACACCACAAGGATAATAATTGCATTGTTTTGTCTGGTGTCACCTCGACCAGCGCACATTCGTCCCGATTGCCGTGAACTCTCTCTCCACTCCCATTAATTCGAGTAATTCTAAATATAACTGGAGTTTTATGACTGGAGCACGTGATAAATCTCTAAATGCATACGTAAAAGTAGACGTATCACGGAGAGTGGCGAACTTAATGACATGAACGTGTGTGCGTATATATAGACATATCCAAGGTGCGAGTAGCGGTTGGCTTTTCTTTCCCTCTGCTTTCACCTATAACCAGCTGCCTAAACGATTTTCGCTAATAGCTGCCAGACTTCTTGCATCTGTTGTCCAGAGACAGGAGATAAATTGTGGTGATATCACAGTTGGAGAAAGACAAATAGGTCTGTGTGCTCGTTTACAAACTACACGTAGAGGACTAGAGAGGAAAACACACAAAATTAGCTATTTATTGTTTCTCCAAAGGAGTTTTCTTTTATTTTGAAAAAACAGCGTTTTTAGACTTCTTCGTCGTTGTTTCGTTGTCGGTCTGTTTTTCCAAGCTTGTGGTGCGTTAGCACGTGTTTTCTGCCCTGTTTTGAGTTGGTGAAACACATCTGGATGTGAGAAAAGAAAAAAAAAACTTTCCGCCACCAATGTAGTTTGTATTAATTTGTGGAAATGATAGCATGATTCAGGTTAATTAGCCAGCTCAAAGATGTAAGAAAGTTTAATTGGGTGAGTCGTGTGTCGGCAATATCGGAGGTTTTAGCCTTCATTATCATCCGCACGGGCGGCAACAAAAGATTTTCTCATCAATCAGAAATCAGCGAGACAGCGAGAAACTCAGAAATCTTGTAGACGCCGATCTGAGAAAGCTGAGTGAGCCCAAATCAGAATTCACAACTGCAGCCCTTGTTATTAATAGTTTGACGGAGAACCGGAACAGAATGAATGTCTTTTCTGCTCGGTGACACACGCACACTTCGATTCTATAAACCATGAATATATTACATTTATTTTCCAAAGATCTCCGTAATATCGTGTCCGCTTATTAGTGAGAAACCCTTTTCCACTTTTCTGATCCACGTGTTGTATTTCTTCTATAAATTCAGGAGTTGTTTTGTTTCCTACAAGAACGCATACGACGCGCCTCAACATATTTACAAATAGACGGGGACCTATTATTTAAATGTGGAGGAAGTGGGAGAGAGAGTGCATACCGTAAAACTGCATAACGATCCTGGAAAGAGGAGAGAACAAGGAGAAAATAAGTACTTTTATTATTATTATTACTCCTCCGTCTCTCAGAAGTGTGGAGCACAACATGAGAACACAGGAAGAGAAAGGAGGAGAGTAGTACCATCATCACAACCACTATTTTACTAATATCCCGACACTATTAGAACTAATTCAAAGACACAATGTTTTCATACCGAGGAGAAAAAGAGAGGGGAAAGCAGTGTAGCAGTTTTGATTGTGATGAATGAAGCAATTAAATATTTGGGAAGGTGAAAAAGCACAAAAGGATTTTCATCCTATTACTTGCTCAAAAGTCCTCTGAGTTGGAAGAGAGAGAGAGAAAGTAGAGAAAATGAGTATTATGTCCGTCTATCCTCATTTTACACTCTGCTCACTCTATTTTGTATAATATGTATGCTGAAGGTATGCACGCGGTAAGGAAAATGGAGCGTTATGCAACATAAGTAAGCCCTTGACGCTTTCACCGGGCTCCCAACCGAGAAATAATGCTGTGCATAGTGCTACGTTTCTGAAATACCAAAGTTGTACTACTTGTAGACGCACTGATGAGCCACCTTTATATACCGGAGAGAAAATGGCTTTGTAGACTGACTATGTACATATACCCTGCAGCATCTCTCTCGACTGACTCATGTGGAAAAACGGTCACAGACTACATTCTCTCCAGTGTTTTTTTTGGCAAGGAGAGAGAAGTGCACTGGGAATCTTTGACTGTGTACACAGACGACAATCAACGCTCTTCACTGAATTTCCTTTTCACTTTCTCCATCCTTTCTGCAGTGGTGTGTGTCGCGACACTGTGTCTAGAGTAGACGGATAATTTCCCGGGACACTATTACCTCTTGTGCGTACAAGATTTTAGGGGAATAACTTTGACTAGCACGTGGATGAAGGTAGGAAGCGGAAATAAAAACTCTTTGAATAAATGACGATTCTTCGTCCGTCAGCCTCACGAGAGGTCCATGGAGAATTGTAAGGGGCAATGTGCACCAGTCGCTTTCACTTTTTACAATCTGTCACTTAACAAAAAGTGTAACGAGTAGAATTACTTCCTTGACACTCTACGACTACTTCCGACAACGCTGACCTTCCTTTTTAAAGTTTTTTTTGCTTTCTCCTCGTAATGTAGAGAGAGTTTGGAAGAATTCAAACAGGACTTTTAAGCAAAGCACACTAACGTAAGATTTGCTTCAGAAAATATGTTCGTTTATTATATACAACATTTTTTAAACCGATTCACAATTGTAAGCATGTGTTATCCTCTTCGACATACATACATTTCAAGATTGTGGATAAAGGAAATTGAAACTACTTTAGTGCACAGATGCGTGTATGTTTGCGTCAGTTTTTCTTACCGACCTCATCTTCACACACCATTTTTGGATTTTGGAGTGTAGCAGTCTATTAAACAGGGAGCAAGCTGTAGATTTGCATCTGATGTAATATGCGTATCCATGTATTTCTGCAAATAGAGTGCGCTGTAATAAGCGAGGGAGGATTGCTTGATTTTTCCTTGTCTTTTCATAAGACCACATTAATAATCATTCTTAATACTGTTCTACTTTAAGGGGATGTTCCGCAAAAAATGCAAAGTAAAAAGGGCAAAGCTGTTTTGCTTGTCCTTCTTGGCAACTGCGCGATCTGCTTGAAGAGCAGCACTAGACAACTATATTGTTCCATTATGCTCAAGGAATCTTGTGGAGTATATTATGCCAGCTAATAATGGGATCTTAATGTGAGGTCTCTCTCTGTTCTGTTGACGCTGAAAATATTACACGTTGTTCGTGTACAATATGTGACATATGATGAAAATGTCAGAGTTACGTTAATACAGAAAAAATGATCACCAACAAGTCAAAGCATACGTGTACATCTGTTGTTCTTCGGCATTACTCTGAATGCCGGGATGAGAGGAATATTGTCCTCCCCAAACTACTTTCCCCACCAAACGGTTTGTCGCATCTGAGAGCCATTCTGGCACACATGGACGAGCATCCTCGTCATCATCATGAAGAACAAAGAATATGTTTAGCTGCTCTCCCTTCTAGTGCGGATATGTTTGTGTTGAAAAAAAAGCTGGAAATTTTACGAGAGAACTACTAAAATCGTGGAGAGAATCATGAACCAGAAAAGAGCCCACAGCTGAGCAGACTTACACATTTTGTAGGTGCATATGGTGGCAAATGATTTTCGAAACAACTCACTGTACTTACGCTCACTAGAAAGTGAATCTGTGTCATGCTCGAGAGAATATTAAAATATACCTTCATCATATACACACAACGTGCGGGTGGGAAGGAGAACCAGGCGATTTGCATATTACAGGGATATAGAAGTAGGCTAGAGGTAGCTGACTGTGTACTACAAAAGCCATTTTGTGAGAAAAGGGTTCAAATTATGCCAATTATGGCTCCGCATAATATAGTTTCTGAAGGGAAAGCAGGGTATAAGCTCAATAGGCGGAAATCTACGTGTGAGCGTGGAAAGGAGAAGGGCATGCCACGACGACCACACATGTCAGAAAATTACATGAATGTAAAATGCATAATCTGTTCAGCCAACTGGAGAGAACTACATCGTCGTCGTTCACATTTGTACGCACATGAGGAGAACAAGTATCACACATCTGACTCCAACACGAGGTCTCCCCACATATCCGTCCGCAGTTGTAATCAAACTTTCACTCAAAAATGTAATCCACTCGAACTACCAGACGATGGCGTTTGAGCATTGCGAAACTTCTTGAATCAACGCACAACGACTTTCTTTGCGAGGAGAGCCGTATATCTCTTCAACTTATGGCGTCACCGGTTTCCCACAGCCGTGGCATGAAGCTCTAATGATGCAAAGATCCCGTGTGGTGGGGTACAAGGTCATATCTTTGAGTTGCCGACAAAGCTGAAAGCTGAAGGGTGCAAGTCGAGACTCCCATTGTACGGAGAAAGTGGTTGCTTTCACTCTGTCAAATGATTTCAATAATTATGTGTTTTGCAAACTGCAGTGACGTTTTCTTCCCTAAACGTTTGCAAGTTGTAATTGAGGAACTCCTCGAGGGATTCAGATTAATACATTACTTTGTGTTTGTAACAAATAATGATACACTTTCCGTAGAAATTATAATGGTTCACTGTTTTCCTGTTTCGTGGTCTACACTCCAGCACATGCAATACGGAGTAGGTAACTTTTCAGCGAGGTTTCAAAAAGTATCACTTTCCAACCTAAACTTTTCGCGTCGACATCACGCTGTAAAATAATGTTTTCATAGTGGAGTAACACATGCCTGGGATTTTTCAAATGCGAAATCTCGTTTCAAATGGAGGAAAGTTAGTTTGTCTTGTGAGGCCAGAGAAAGAGAAAGCAGAACTAATATTATATGTGAGGTGGATGTTGATTATGACACAATAGTTTGGTATGCGGTGTGTGGCAGAGGGTGATGGTGGTGGTGTGCGGTGGTGATGGTGGCATGTACGTTATTTTTTCTAATATGCATAATATGCGCGCTCGAGGAGACTCATGCATGACTCCCGACATTTGTGGGAGCATATGGAGCCTTATCATGATAATCATGACAGAATTTCCTCCCAAGATCATCATGTTGTAATGTGTATGTGCATATCAGGGGTGGTGGTACAGTTGTGGAGGAAATCGTACGAGATGACGATAACACAGAGGGGGAATGTCTAATGGAGGAAAATGTTTTCAAAAACACTTGCCGCGCGCCCTCAAAAGAAGGAGAGCATTTATTCCTTTTTTTTCTTCCACGGCGAGAAAGCAGAGGCATACGACACACTAAAACAAATGGTGACACGGGCTTATTAAAGTTGACTTGCTCAACTTGCAATTATGTGAGCGAGTGTGGCATGTGTTCGAGGAGTGTGGGGAGTAGCGGGATGCCATGTGGGTTTTTGCAAAATCAAGAACCACACAAAATTTTGAGACATGAGGCAGGAGACATCAAATCCAACTCACTTAAAGCCACAAAGCCTCTCTCTCTCACAAATTTCAAACTGGAATTGTGTACAGTGATGTGGAGAGTGAGAGAAAGGACGTTTGTGGATGACGGAGATATGATGCACAGGATGTTGTGGAGCTTTACTTTTGCCTCCATGTACTCCTCCACGTTACTGTACGCGGTGTGTAGTTATTACAATATTTTGGTCGCTCTCCTTTTTTCCCTCCGAGGAGAAAGTAGCGATGTACTTGACAATCGCGTATCGTCTCATGTATAAAACACTCCAGTCTTGCGACTCCTCTCCTGCTGTTCATAGCCCCACACATAATAATATTAGAACGATCAAGGGCTTCCACCAACCATCACTGTGGGCACAGGCGAATGAGCAATGCGGCTCTTACATAATGGCATGACTGCCACTCATGGAGAAAGAGGAGCGTTTCAGACACGTAACTGCCTTCCAACCGCCGTCTCTTTCTCTCCTCTTGATTATGCCACCCAAGTACACACATGTATGATAATGGTAATCATGGCATTATTAAGGAACTCTTTTACACAATCCCATTTCCCTTGGAATGCTCCTCTTTCCCATCCGTCGCCGGGTGTTATTATTATGCATGTCCTTTCTCCAAACCATCTTGTTCGCCTTGACATGGAAAATTTTTCTTTTTTTTCTTCGCAAGCCGGAAAAATACTTTTACTTCCCGGCCCTTGTTTTCCATGTTACCACGAACAGAGACGGTAGCCAACATCTGCGCTTTACGACAAACGGGAGAGGGTGAGCGGTTTGAACGGTTTCAAGATGTGTCAAAACAAAAGAGGCAGGAGAAAGCTCGCATGTAACTTTGAGTGGTTTAGATCATGCATAATGGTGTACCACACAGCAGAAAAGATCCATACGTTTATATTCATGACGTATTCAGAAACTGTCTAAAAGGAAAACCTGGTGGAAGGTCATACCAACATGTACATAGTTCATAGAGACAGAAATAAAGCAAGCAGTTACTTCACAGGAATTAAAGCAGGGAAATACGGACATCAACACGTGTAGGTGTACACTTACGATGACTCTATGCAGCAAAACTAACTTTGTGAAATAAACAAACAACAATTTAAACTGTACAAAAAGTACACTGACGCAAAGCAGTATGAACGCAATCCTTTGAATTTTTTCTCTAAAAAATGAAATCTCGTGTACGCAGAGCCACCCACATCACCCTCCTCCACTTTCTGTGAGCAATTAAGGAAAGCAAACAAACGGAGGAAGCACGTGCTTTCACTTTTAAAAAAACGTAGGTCCGATTTTGTAGTAATGAGAGTGCGTCTTTCTTGCCATCGTTGCGGAGAAGGGTAAGTTACTACAAAAAAATAATCCTTTGTTTTTCTCTAGCATTTAAGCAGAGGTGACAAGCTCAAGCTCAACGACCATACGACCAGCAAAGTCTACCCTTTCCTCAATTTAGTGTGTGCATTTCTTTTTTAAAAAGGAAATAATTGTTGACCACCTCAAAACTGTCATATTACTTCTCCTTAAAAACTTTCACCTCGTCCAAGTAGAAATTGCCTAATAAAAAGGCTTTTAAATGACGAAGACAACCGTCACACAAGAAAATCAGCCGGTACAAGGCTTACCACGTCACGTGAGTAAAATTTTACACTTCCTTGCAACTCAAATGGGAATATTGTGCAGCAACCAGAGAGAATTATGAGCTCACTCATAGGAGAAAGGCGTGCCAAGCTTTCTCTTTCAGAAAAAGTGAGAGAAAGTGAAATGTGAAATTTTCTTTCCTGTGCAACATGCACACGTATACAATATTCTCGGTGGGAGAGATACATGAACGAATCTTGTTGAGCACACTTCTTGCATTTTGCACGGCAGGAAGGGAATCCCAATCGTGGTGGAAACACACAAGCAGAATATTAGGCGTACGTGATGATGGTGCATTATAGTGAGCAATATTATTATTATGCACGGCAAATGATGACAACTAAACAGCTCAAAGGAAGCGAAGAATTCGGCAAAGAATCTCCCTTCCGCTTTTCTTCGCGACTTCCTTTCCCTCCTTTTGCGTGTCTATATATTACGTAGCTTATAATGTGTGTGCGCCGTTTATCGCTGAAATTATGGTTAACGTAAATTGCACCAGTATAAATCTTGTTGTCAGTTTGTGGTTTGCTCATCTTCCGTATGATTGTGAATGCTTGACTTCCCATAAATTGTTACGTATATACACACAAACACACGTTTGGAGTACGAGAGAAGTCCTTCCCTTTGCAGTTGCAACGCCTTTCCCCTCCTCGTGTTTGTGTTTACAACGACCGTACAAGTAGATACACACTTAATTCTATCTCGATAAACGTCGACTGACAAATAAAATTCGTGTTGTGTGCACATTTTGGATACACACCCACAACCTTCAACTCATGTCGCAGCCATTCTGTATTTTATACTGATGTGCATCTAATGCACATAAATCCCATACTTTCTCTCTCTCTGCGCAAAATTTCTCCAAAATCTTAAGAGAAGGCTTGTGGGCTGATCTCCGATGATGCTTTTCCGCAACGTTCTTCGTCTTCGTTTAAGTTAAGCAGCGGAATTTCTCTGCTGGCGAATTCTCGTCTTCTAATTATATACACAAAGTGTGTTGATTGCACGAACTGAGTTATAGAGGAGCAAATGTGAAATTACGAGCCGGATGCGTACGAGATGTTTTCCTCGTTTTCCAACAGTTTGGATCGCATTCGAACTCCACGTACGACTGGAAACAGAGCGTTCTGAGACAAAGGCTGAGCGCTGGAGGTTGTTCTGGGAAATTGTTTGTTTGTTGTTGCAGCAATATGCCTATATAACCTATATATATTTCGAAGACATCCGGTCCCACATGTTGTCACGTTTGGCAAAGTATCCGGCTCCACATCGGACTCGTTCACGTTTGTACGATGGAAATGTATCTTTTTAATTTTCATTAGTCATGCACTTGACTTTATGACGGCACCATCGCGCCGTCCTCTTCCCGTGAAATGCGAGGGAGTACAAAATATGAGGAATGTAAGTGAGGACAATTTGGTTCCGTACGACTACCCGAAATTCACAAAATAATATGTGCGATTCCCAACAACGACTTTGTGCGTGCTTTGCGCTACCCGTGCAGCGATTTGTTCTCTTTTCTGAAATGAGAGCCAAGTACGCTTTCTTATTATCACTGCAGAGTTCAGTACACTTGAGCGAGTCGGAAAGAAATGAGTTGTCATCTGAAGAGGAATGATGAATGCTTCATTTTGAGAAGAGGTGGAAGGAAAAAATTCATAAAATCCTGATAGCGTTCTTCTTCCGTGGCTTCTTTAATGACAGTCTCATTGTACTTCCACCTTAATCCTGTTTATCTTCGTATAAAGCAAGGTTTAGTATACTATGTAGTTGTGTTCTTGGTAGAAAAATGAGGAAGTTGGAGACTGATGTTGCATCGTCCATTATATATTTTGAATACACATACCTGTAATATATATAGTCACCCACCCGCGCCAAGGCGCATGTCAAAATTAATATTTACCCAGAGTTGTGCATGTTATTGAGTCGTTTTTCTAAATAATTTTGAAGTGGAGAGAGTTGAATAGTCGTACTCAGAGTTGTATTTTGCGACTGAGGTTTACTACAAGGTATCGCAGAAAATATTCGAGACACAAGGAAATCACTATGAATAGTATAACTTGTAGGACAACAAGACAGAGAGAAAGGCAAACGTATTCTGAGAATCAGCACGTTAAAATACTCTGTAGAAGTGTTTGGGTTTGAAAACTTGTTGTTGCTGATAATATCCCAGATTTTTTTGTTTCTCGTCCAGAATGGCGTATTTGTCCAGAATCAGAGTTGTATTGCTGACTATAGCCAAGTCAAAAAATGTGTTTGCATATATGTAATGGGAATATATCAAAAGAAAATGACGCGAGAGGACTTTGCACTTTTCACAATATCTGTGAGTTTCACTCGCAGATTTAACTTGGTGAGTGACTTGGGCAAGTCCCCTTCCTCCAGAAAAAATACAGACAAATGTGAAGTTGTTGTAGCCATGCTTGTTGATGTGTATCCTTAATCATGTATGATTATTTCATCTACGCCCGTTACTCGACGTTTGGCTATAAATCGTGAGCGGCTTTTAGTGTCGTGTGAGCAAATGAGGAAACTTGCCGAAACATCCCCGCTTTTTTTATCAAAATTAGAGTGTGTGAAAATTGTATCATTTTTTAGCGTCACCTTTGCATTTCTAGACAAGTTCGGGTGAAGCTGCTCATTTTCTGACTTCGTTCCGAGAGGGACGAAACATAATGTAATCCTTCTCGTGGGGTTTGTAGCCCTCTGGATTTTTTAATAAATTTTCTCCTCCATGCATCTTGTTTTGCGCGGAATGCAGAAAGTTCGAGGCCCCCCTTTTTATCGTGTGTCGTCACTGTGTACAAAAAATTAGTCTTGTTACTCGCCCCTCCCTTGCCTTCATGATGGTTTGTAAAATAGGAAAAAATTGTGAAAATACGAGTGTCAGCCTTGCGTTGACATAACCTCGTCGCGAGGACTGATATTAGCACGACACAATTTTGTGCACCATGTATACGTAATGACTCTACAAAATTGTGACGAAAAAAAAGTATGGAATGCGAATGGTAAAATGCCAAAGGGACGCATAACGAATTGGTGAGAACGAAGCTAGCTGTGAAGTCGTTTTTTTGAAAGAGATTTACCAGAATGGGTAGATAAATCTGCCTGCATCTACTTCAAGACAAGTTCTACGTTCTCGCCTTTCTCGATGCAACAAATGGAGTACAACGGGTGGATAAACTTTTGGAGATTGGGGCAATTAAAGAGAGGTGGTGTGCATCTCCACACATTTTTTCTCTAAAAAATAATTCCCTTTGCAAAAGTAGTGGCACCAATTTACATCCTGTCTCTATTTTAAATTTTATTTTTTTCATAGTATTTAGTAACCTAGTTTAACATTGAGAAAATATTATGATCATCTTTAAATCTACAGAGGTGTCAAGTCAAAAATTTAGCATCTCATCGACAATAACAATCAAAGGTTTTTTTTAAAATAGTACACCCGAACGTTATTTAGAGACCGAGAAATTCATTCCCGCAAAATTTACAATTCAGCTTAACATGGACATTTGGGGGATCATTAAATGGGCCACATTTGTCCCAGTGGATTTCCCCAAGTCCTAAAAATCCGCAGCGTGTCACCCAACAAAAAAGCGTGGTTTCCTCTCTCCTTCTTCGTGCCACCTTTCCGGTTTTTGTAATGATTGTCTCCCTACTGTAGGGTGAGACAGAAAATCGTATAAAATATCTCATCCGTGTTTTGCGACTCATTATGATGTGCCACAGGACGACATGTTTCATCCATACCCGTATTGCTACTCCCGTTTATTGCCTAAGGAGGTGAGTGACGAAGAGTCATAATGAAGTTCATTAAAAGCGCGATGATGATGACTACAAGCCACTTGTACAAATCCCTTTGCTTTTCTCGGAGGACGCTGAGTTGAGCTTGTGTAACCGTTTAATCAAGGAATAATAGTAATATTATGGGTTGTTAAGTATTTCCTGGAAATACTTTCTCTGATTATCATACATGGATGGAAATACATCATGATACGTACTAATGGAATTTTCTCTTTGTTCTGTGTGTCCCTCTAGAAAAAGATCCTTATCCGGTTCACGCACTACCAACTTGTGATTATGCCCTAGATGTGTGTAACAAGGAAAACAAGTGCATTAAATTATATAACGACTTCAAGACGCATTGCAAGCGGTCCACTGATAACGCGCACTGCTTAATGCAAGACGGGTAAAATGATAATACGAGGCGCTTCCTTTACAAAGTGCCTCACAATGTTTTTATTCAATATGAAAATGTGTGTACAAGTAATGTCATGTGTGAATATCAACATTACCAAAATCGCGCGCCTACGCATCATCATCATCGTGAAGGGTGCATTTCGGAGCGAAGCACCCAAATGTTTTTTTTTGTTTTCGTTGAAGGATGTTGGAGAAGTGCAGAGGGGAAACATCTAAAAAAAAGCCTTCAATTTGAATCATAAAATTACATAAAAGAATCATAGCCCATTTTTTTGATTATGCAAACATGAGTGAGTCCATGACGGTAATGTGTACGTTAATGCTTCTCCAGGGAATTGTGTCACGATGCGTGGACCAGACTCAGACTCTCCCCAATGTTTGGATGCATATGTCCGAAAGTAAACCAGAGATGTGAGCGTATTTTCAAGGAGGTCAACTACAATCCGTGTGTCGGTAAGTGGCTTCCGTCCTAACTCACACTGGCGCTCCGCTGCTTTCCCACTCTAGAGTAAAACGAGAACACCACGTTTGTTTAGTGTCTTGAGAACAAGCAAGAGATACCGTACTTTACAAAAACGTAGTCCTAGTTTTCTACTTTCTCTAGAGTTGTCTCTCTTTACAAACTAATTTCCACTTTGTCTCGTACTACTTTTTTTAGCGTACAACGTCCAACAAATTATGTACACACACCTACCTTTAAATCTCAAACTTACTCTGTACTACTCTTTTTTCTACTCTCTATATCTACTTTTTGTCATGCTGTACTGCTCAAAAAAAAGAAACTTTCACTTTATAAAACGAAATTTGGTTTCTCTTGTCTTTTGTGTTTTGTACGAGAGCAGCCACTATTTTGTATCACAAAAAAAAAGAAATCTTTTCACTCACGCTCGTCTCTAACAAAAGAATTTTTCATTACTGTAGAGGGGCCAGAAAGTGTAGTACTCGACTTTTTTTCGGAATACGTGTAGTACTTACATTGTGTAACCTCCACTCATATTTTTAACGTAGAGTCACGACCCATGGTGACAATATATAATTTCTGAATTTTTTGCCCGTAACATTCCAGTATGCTGAGAAAGTAGAGACACACTCACACAACAGAGAAAAAAAATTGACACCATCAATACTACTTATTATAACTGCCAAGTAAACTAGTTTTAGTGTAGACTTATTAGAGGCCAACCAAAAAAATCCACTTTCTATTACACTGGGTTGCTCGCTTGATCTCTCGTTCATAATGTCGTCCCGTATGTTTTTCGGAGTTTTGCTGAGTTCCCTGTAGGATAGGCGTTAGGAGTACTTTCCTCATGATTTAAAATTTGCAACCTGAGACTTTGTGAAGAATTCGTTTTAATTTGTCAGTATGACGTCATCCGTCGTAAAAAAGTTGATATGCACGAACAGTAGTTTCGAGAGTAGGGCACCGTTCGTCAATGTGTAGAATAGATAATAAGCGCGAAATGCAAAGTGGAAGACGTTGTGGAGGACTGTAAAATAAAAAGATTAGAAACAAAAAAGAGGTGAATAGATTCGAATGATTACAGTAAACCATTAAGCAATAACTTTTAAAAGTTGAAATACATTCTGACGACAACGTCAATGTCTCTCTTTTTCAATATGAATTCTATTTACCGTGATATAAAATGAATTCCTGGTAACTCCTGAAATAAGGCAGGATTTGTACTTTTGTAGTTTTCACCAAAAAACATCGGTGTCAATTCGTTATGAGCATGCAGGTGTAATGTTTAAAACTTCCTTCTAATTATATGTATAAACATAGTGTCTCTAAAGTGCAAAGCGTAGTGATTGAACTGATTCTTCTCTGGCTGCGAGTAAAGAACTATAACTTCACATGCGCGCGTGTCTCGCACTCTGTGAATGCAACAGTATAAACTTGCTTACCGAGAGCTTAAACTTATCCCGACTAGTCACACACATCACACCCAAGGTATTGTCGTGTGTAGCCCAGTCTTTAACGGCAACCAATCAACCAGTGCAGAGCAACTGTTCTACTTACCTGTGACGATATGATTTTTATTGAATTGTACCAAAAAAAGAAAAGAATTTGTATGTATCCCGCTTGTCACTGCTTGTTGAAGAGTAGTCTCGTTTTGATAGTCCGTACGACGCATGAGTTGGGAAGACAAAGAGATGAGAGATATGGTGCGGAATGAGGAAAGGCATGATAAGAAGAGACCGTAGAGATTTTTTTGATGATACAAGAATTTCCTACAGAAATTCATCAGAATTTAGAACAAATCTCGAGGGCACGTGTAGCAATTACTACATTGCTTGTGAGAGAGAGTGACACCAAAAAAATAACTACCATGCACTAAGCACCATCACGGCTTAACTTGGGCATGCCTACTTTCACCAAGGCACTGCATGTCTCTGTGTGTGATTAATTTCCATTTTAGTTTCTTGTTTGATGTTCGACCTGGAGGATAAATTAGAAATGAGGACACGCTGAATAAAAAATAATAATGATGAATACACTGCTTTGAGCTTGTCTTGAGATGATTTTTGGGTTTGTAGTGTCATCTTTTATAAGCGACTGACTTTATTCACAAATTCTGCTATTTTCAAAGAGAGTTGTAGTAGGTGCTTTCAGATTTTGTGCATGCGACGCCGTTCAAATGCTTCTAATGTAAGACAACCTGAGAGGGTCACCTGCGACTTTCTTTTTAACTTCTGCACCCCCAGCCACCCCTTTTGTGTTTTGTGCTTAGTCATCTGAATGTGTAGAGTAGGCAGACGCACTTGTTGGGAAAGGACGAAGGAGACGTAATTGCACAGTAAGAGTTTAGCAATACCCGTGCTTATGTATGATTTAATTGCAGCGGGTGAAGCCCTAGCCGCACTAGCGAGCACGACCTCGGCACTCTTTTCCTTAGAGCAGCACAGGCTGGCGGGCATGTCGGCACATTTTAATTTCTCTCCCGCGGCACTCTTTGCACCGCAAACGGCTTCGTCGGCGAGCACATTTCTGGAGAACCAGTACAGGGCTCGCCATCACGCTGCTACTGCACACAATAGCCTGATGATGCACAGTAGCCGTCACCAGCAGCACCATAACTCCCACCACCAGCACCACAAGCACCACCCCTCCTCCCTGTATCCTCCGAGAGCAGGGCACGGCAGTAGTTACTATGAGGATCCAGGTCATAATGCAATCTTAGTTGCACAGCACGGTCCTGTCGGACCTCCGCTACCGCAGCCACCACTGATCACACCGCCTCGCTCACCTGCACCGTCCCACTTTTTACTCACAAATAATGCCATAATTCCTGCCGCCCGCACGGAAAGTCATCTATTTGTAGATGAGTCTTTGTCGACACCAATCTCTTATCACGGCTATCCCTCACCAGGATCCTTTTCTACGTCCCACTCTGGCTCAATTACAGTTCAAGTCATCTCCTCCTCTCACGCACCTGACCATGATTCTCAACTTGAGACTCCACTTCTTGGGCCACAAGGAGGGCGGGGGATCAACAAGCCACCGCCGTTTGTCCCCGTCGCGACACAAACGGGATCACCGTTTATCAAACACAGCAGGGACGAGATTTCACGTCCACAACTCCCACCCGCTCCCTCTGTTCAGCTACAGCCTCGATTGAATGGAGCGATTGCCACCATCACCAGCATCCGACCACAACATGGTACAAACACTACTACACTCAACATTTTTCCTACAACAAAATTACCACACCAATCACCATCTCCCCTTCTGTCCAGTTTGCTCCCCATTTCTCCCCACTATTATGGTGCATGAAAATCCTGTAAAAACATCAAATTCTTCTCCTGTCGACTACTTGGTCCATTCCATAGTACAATAAAATTACTCCGTGTTTGCATAATATGTGCATGTTCATTGCTCCGTAAAAGGTTTCCAATTTCTAACTAATAATGGTCTCATGATTGTGACAACGTTTCCAGGACGCGTGTCCTACCAAAATACTTGCTACACTGCGCTTCAAAACTGTCGTCGCAATCCCCACTGCAATGGGCTTCTGGAGAAGGTTCTCAACTACTGCGACCCAATGCGCTGTCGACAAGACACGTGCATGAAGGCATTACAAAACTTTTATAGGGAAGTGGAGAGTCGTTGGGCTCTGGAAGTGGCCTTCTGTATTTGCAGGTAAGACAAACTTCACCTTTCTCTTTTCTTGCACATTCCGAAAATTTATTCACAATACCCGACAATGTTCCTTCCAGGGATTGATCGTTTTCAGTAGAATTCCAATGATTCGACTTTATTCGCACAAACCTCATTCCAGTTTATAAAATCAATGCGCAAAAATTCTTGACGTAACACGATTAGTATATCAGGCATGTACATAATCTGTACACCGACGTTAAGTCTTTTAATCAAAAGTGGCATCAAAACATGGTTCTCCGTCCACAATCCATTTATTGGTATAGGTAGAGCTGTTACACCCTGTACACGGTGAAAGCGGAAGAGCGCGTCTTCTCGGAAAGTGAAAGTTGCGGGGTGATCACATTATTGAAATACTTGTAGAGATCCTGTGTATCATTCTGGTGGAAGTTAGTGATTTATGTGAGTGCGAACCAAATGTTGTCGCTGACAGTACGGGGAGAGTAACATTTGTCTCTACTTTCTCTTCCTCGCCAGCACACTTTCACCACACAAATTTACGAACAAATTTCGGAAACGCACAACGTGACGGAAGGCTGAGAATGTACGTACTCTACATATATACATGCTTCAGTGTCACACAAGGCTGCAATTTTAACTACTGCGTGTAGAAACCCGTCGACATCAATGGCAGATTCAAGGTGCATACATTTTACTCAAGTTAGATTTCGATTCCATTCCACCAAAAGCAGCAGCTGACCAAGGGAAATTTTTTGGGTAGTGGCGACGGTGACAAAGTGGCACTGCTATAATACCGACGAGAAGTTCCGTTTCCTCGGTTAATTTTATGGTTTTCTCACATGATGTTCTCCTTTTGAACCACTTTCACCACCCAAGATCACCATTTCCACGGTTTTCTTTCATCGCGAAATTTACTAGTGCAACTCCACAAGAAAAAACCGTTGTAGCACACATTTCTCTGCATTTTCATTATATTAAAAAAACCAAGTGTCCTTGATACAGATACAAGAGAAAGGAGCATAGTACGAGGAAGAAGGGAGCGCGGAATTTTCTCAAGGAGACTCTGCTACCTCCCTTTTTCAGGAGTATAATATCGGTTTCGGTAGAGTATCAGAAAAAAAGCTTCTCTTCAACTTTCTTTTACGTTATTTCCCCTCCTGTTTTTTGGATAAAGGCAGGAGTAGCACACACAACCGCGCTTTCGCTCAAAGGTCTCTATCATCGCCCACCTTTTGTCCTTTTGTGCTGGCGAAAACGTGGGAGAAACACAATGGAACCAATGGAGGAGGCACAGAGACATAAGAGGTGGTTCTCACAGTATGTTCTCTGTCACAAAAGTTTACCTTGTCGTCATCCCTTTAGTCAAAGACACTAAAAGGAAACTTGAGTAACACCAAAAGAGAGAGTCACATCACTGATATCGTGTTGATTGTATAGCATTGACTCAACACCGAAACATTGTCGTCAAGCCGGGCAGACCTTATTCATTTGATGTGTGGATACAAGTTTGTATATTACATAGGAGCCCTGGTCACGCAATCCTCGGTGCTTCGATGATCTAGAACTAGCACACCAAATGCTAACTGAATTGGATGCTATGTACTTACTAATAAAACAAACATCAACACTAAATCACATATTTAAACATTCGGAAAGAGTTTGGAGGACTTTCCTGTCTTGCATAGTTAAAAAGAAATATGATATGGATGGATTGAGTCAAAATTTTTGACTGAACTTCCCATTTACTAACACTCATTACATCATTTTCATTACAGGTTAACAGGAACGGCTTTTATGGATTATTAGGCATATTATGCAATGAATGCAAAAAACACGTAACTTTTGTATGCAAAACTTATCCATTAAACTACATCTTAGGCAAGACAGTCTCAACTGAATCAATACGTGCATATAATTAAAAATTTCCAAAGAACAAGACTTCGTATGGGTATACACTCATACAGAGGAAAAAGAAAGTGTCAATGTGCGCAAGTTCTTTTTCAAACTTTTTTCACCTTTCTTTTGACAAGACGAGAGCAGAGAAATGGAAATTTTACACTCACATTTTAACCTTTACAAGTTCATTATTGCTACCCTGTAGTATTTGTTGCAAAGTACCTCGAAAAAAACTCGACTTTGCATGAGAGTGTCGTTAGGGGCGGCATGCAATAAAGGATGCTGTTATAAGACGGTGTGCTGAAGAGGGGACAAGTTTGGTCATAAAAGGGATGTGTTGAGACACTCTGTGATTTAGATGTTTGTCACTGCGTGCATCCGCGATCGCGCGGGTTCAAGAGAAACTGGCGAATCCAAGCACACGTAGAGAAGGTTGCGAGCATTCCTTACTAATGATTTTTCCTGTCACACACGATCAGAAATACAAATCTCCTCATTTTCTGCGAAACGCTCGTTCAGCGCCGCTCAAACGGACTACTAGTTGAGCGGTGTGAAGGGAATTATTATTTTGTTGCTAGAAGTTGGTGAAATCCGGGTAATTTATCTTAAAACAGAATTGACTTGGTTAAACTGTTAGAATGGGACGTGAGAGCCTTCTCTCATTCCCCGTTTCATTTCTCCTTTGAACATATACGAGCAAATAGAGAGAACGGGTGAAAAGCACACTTTTTCCGGTGTTCCATAAATTCCCAAAATGACAGTCAGCTCAAGAAGGATGCTTGAGCTGTCAAGCAGGTTATAAATGCAGACGACGTGTATGATAGTGATTATCACGGAGAGAAAAAGAGCAGCTCATCCCTTATAAATGTGAGGTGCTTATACGCCGTTCCTCATCATCAGGGCTTTTGCGCGAACAACTCCGGACAACTATACTTTTACAACTGTGCAATATTTTTGTTTGCGAAGAAGTTCCAGCGATGCCATTCGAAATGCTTAATGTATGTACTCCTTTTCTCTCGGGCGCAGCGTTCGCTGTTCCGATTTTGGCGTAATCGCACGCCGCTAAGTATTGGCGATTCAGGATGCCCCACCCGTTGAAGTAGTCGTGACGGTCACTTATAGAACAAGACATGACGAGAAGAGTACATTTCGACAAGATGCGAGAAACTCCACTTACAAACTATTTGTGCCTTAAGATGACATACAATACTTCGTCCATATCAAACTTGTATGACGGAGTTGAGGAGCTCATCTTTTCATGAATGTGTCCCAACCCAACCCGGGAAACAGACCACTGTTCTCACACGACAACATGAACGATCCTCCTTTTAAAAGCGGAACGTGTCTCTCGCCCTGTAAATCTAATTCAACGACTGAAACTTGCAAGCATGAAGCAAGGAGGACATCGGCGGCTTATACCAATTTTCATTGGAAATTTATCAAAATCACAATCGCATTGAGCTTCTTTACTTATGGATAGCGCGCTCTCTGGAAAATGAGGATGCTACACGAGTTTCTTATCCGGTATACACCAAAGGGATCTGTATTTCCGTAAATATATAGGAATTGTCGCTTGGATCCCATGAAGTAGAAAGTCTCAAATAAAAGTAGGGGTATTCTGGAACGATTCGGTTGTTGATCATCGTATATGAGACCGGGTTGATTTCCTCTCGTAAAGTACATACTTTCTCTGAAGGAACCAATTGCTGGATCTATTACTGAATCGTCAAATGTTCACGACTAACTTTTCAGTCAACTTGTGAGTCTACATCTCTCTTTCGAGATAACAGCACGCATTCACTCCAAGAAGTCTCCATCAATGCTCTTAACTAATGGTATGAAATGGTGGTAAAAGCGAGTCCATTTCTGAAACGCATGTGTCCCATTAGCTGCATTAGATGCTGCGTATAGACGAGCATTGAGAAGGAGCGGAAAACCAAAGGAGGACGGCACGACGCAGGGTCGGTGGTACTAGAAATCGCTCTCCAGACACCCATACCAATGCCGTGGAGAGCCCTTCTTCTTTTTACGTAGACGTTTAGAGTGGCCCTCAAATGCACGGAGTGGAGGCGCGCAGGCAGAGCCACAACTATTCAGATGAGTGACTGGGAGAAGAGCAAAGTCAATGAGCTCCTCACGTGCTCGTATATTTGATTCTTCTCTTGAAGTTGCCTCCACTTGTTTGCAAAGTCTTTCATTTCCTGTACCCTTTCCATAGTTGTGAATACCTCGTACAGTCGCAGAGATGAGCATTATTTCGGTAAATAGAACAAAAGTAAAGCAATTTAATCCCGCATCGGAGCGGGTCAATAAATCGTATCGAGTTTTCATCAACTTTGAGTATTGTGACAAGACACATTATATGATGATCTTCGGAATTCAATTATTGAGAAGTGTGAATTTAAGTAACTCTTCCACTATGGCCTCTCTGGTTTAATAACCTTTGGATTTGGCTTCCATCATGTTTGAGTTTCATAACCGGCATACTTCTGACAAAACGCGCACATAATATCGGTTATTATTTCCGAAGCTTTGATCTTCCTTCTCAATTTCTTTATATATTTTTCTCGCTTTGTTAAAACTACGAAGGCATTTTTTAAAGTAATGTCACTTGTTTGACTGAGCATATCTCGTATGCAAATAAGTGATTTTTTGAAACAAGTGGACAGTTAGATAGAGTAACTCATGGTCTTTCCTGTGGTATGTCAAGCATGTCATACTGCACTTCCGTCCGCGACTCAGAATAAGAGTCTACGTCATCAACATCGCGGTCACCTGTACTAAGAAAAAATCAGGTTTTTCTGTTCAAAACGCTGCCAACCCTCTGATTTGGAGAAAGTTACAGCAAACGATTGTAGTTGGATTCCTAACACTCAGGACAATACAAAGGTGGCCTGAACCTTTTGAAAAAGGTTACCCGTTTCTGGAAAACAGGCGACTTCCAGGACCATCGAAATGAGCGACATGTGGAGATAGTTGACGGGCGCGGGTGTTTAGTTGTGCAAAAAATAGTTGATATTATCCGGACAAGTGCTACATACTTGGAAATGG